>CAUYQG010075373.1:0-21855 GCA_963574415.1 Tarsius wallacei | reverse complement strand
TTCCATTTGAATTTCTGTATTTTTGTTTCCATGTCTGAGAAGAATGAAGCTGGTAATTTAATGGGTATTGCATTAAATCTGTAGATTGCCTTGGGTAGGATGGCTATTCAACAATGTTGATTCCTCCAATCCATGAGCATGAAATATTTTTCCATTTGTTTGTGTCATATTTGATTTCTTTCTTTTTTCTCTCTTTTAATTTTAATTTTGAAATTGTGGGGTACAATTCAGGGTTAGGTATACAAATGTTCATTGTGCAAGTACCCTTATTGATAAGGTGTGGACCCTTTCCCCAGGTGGATATTGACTACCATCAATCCCAGCTATCCCCCCCACCCCCCTCCCTGCAGTTTCCTGCGACTTTCAATCTCTTTCCTACAGTAATATGGTAACTGTTCAAGGTCCACTTATGAGTGAGAACATGTGATACTCATCTATTTGTTTCTGTGAGAGATCACTCAGTATTATAAGCTCTAATTCCATCCATGTTGCTGCGAAGTTCATGATTTTATTTTTCTTTATGGCTGTGTAATATTCCATTATGTATATGTACCACATTTTTTTAATCCAGTCCTCTTTTGATGGGCAGCACGGTTGGTTCCATGTTCTTGCTATTGTGAACAATGTTGTGATAAACATACGTGTGCAGATATCTTTTTTATAGAGTGACCTGAGTTCTTCCGGAAATATTCCCAGTAGGGGGATTGCGGGGTCATATGGAAGGTTGATTTTAGAGCTTTTAGGAATCGCCACACTGATTTGCACAGAGGCTGTACTAGTTTACACTCCCACCAACAGTGTAGAAGTGTTCCCTTTTCGCCACATCTTCTCCAGCATCTGTTATTTTTTGCTATTGATGATGGCCTTTCTGACTGGAGTTAGGTGGTATCTCAGTGTAGTTTTAACTTGCATCTCCTTGATGATTAGTGAGGCTGAACATTTTTTCTTGTGTCTGTTGGCTGCTCGTATGTCTTCTTTTGAGAAGTGTCTTATTCATATCTTTTGCCCACTTTGTAATGAGGTTGTTTGTTTTTTTCTTTTCAACACATTGAAGTTCCTTGTAGATCCTTGATGTTAGGCCTTTGTCAGACATTGAGTTGGCAAATATTTTTTCCCAGTCTGTGGGCTGTCTCCCTGCTCTCTTGACAGTTTCTTTGGCTTTGCAGAAGCTTGTCAGTTTAGTGAGGTCCCACTTGTCTATCTTATCTCTTATGGCCTGGGCACTTCGGGTTTTGATCAGGAATTAGTTGCCAGTTCCAACTTCCATAAGAGTGTCTCCCACTCTTACAGTTTGGGGTTTTACATTTAGGTCTGTAATCCATTTAGAGTTAATTTCTGTGTATGGAGATAGGTAGGGGTCCTGTTTCAATCTTCTGCATGTGGTCAGTCAGTTTTCCCAGCACCATTTACTGAATAGGTTCTCCTCTCCCCAGTAGTGAGTGGTGGAGGCTTTGTTGAAGATGAGTTGGTTGAGAAATTGAGATTTTGCTTCTGGGATCTCAATTCTATTCCAATGGTCTATATGCCTGCTCTTGTACCAATAGCAGGCTGTTTTGATTATTGTAGCTTTATAGTACAGTTGAAAGTCTGGGAGTGTGATACCTCCTGCTATTTTTTTTTGCTGAGGATTGTTTTGGCTATTCCTGGTTGTTTATGTTTCCATATGAATTCCTGTACTATTTTTTCTAGGTCTGAGAAGAATGTTGCTGGTATTTTGATGGGTATTGCAAAATCTGTAGATTGCCTTAGGTAAAATGGACATCTTAACAATGTTGGTTCTTCCAATCCATGAGCATGGAATGTTTATCCACTTGTTTGTGTCATCTTTGATTTCTTTGAGAAGTGTTTTGTAGTTTTCATTGTAAAGGTCTTTTACGTCTCTGGTTAGGAAAATGTCAAGGTATTTCATTTTTTTGTGTGGCTATTGTAAATGAAATTGTGTTTTTTTATTTGGGTTTCTGTTTTTGTATTATTGGTGTGTATCTGTACATTTATTTTATACCCTAAGACATTGCCATGGTCCTTTATCAGTGCCAAGTTTTTGGCAGATTCTCTTGGATTTTCAAGGTAAATGATCATGTCATCTTCAAAGAGAGATAACTTGACTTTCTCTTTTCCTATCTGCATACCCCTGGTCACTTTCTCTTCTCTGATTGCTCGAGCCAGAACTTCCAAAACTATGTTGAACAGGAGGGGCGAGAGTGGGCATTCTTGTCTTGTTCCAATTTTCAGTGGAAATGGTTCCAATTTCTGTCTGTTTAGGAGTATGCTGACTGTGGGTTTCTCGTAGATGGCTTTCACTATTTTGAGGTATGTTCCACGTATGCCTAGATGTTCAAGAGTTTTTATCAAGAAGGGTCCTGGTTTTTATCAAAAGCTTGTTCTGCATCTAATGATATAATCATGTGGTTTTTGTTTTTATATCTGTTGAGTCATTTAATTACATTTATGGTCTTAGGAATGTTGAACCAGCCTTGCATCCCGGGGATGAAGCCTACTTGGTCATGATGGATGATTTTTAAGATGTGTTGTTGAATCCGGTTTGCTAGGATCTTGTTGAGAATTTTAGCATCTATGTTCATCAAAGATATTGGCCTGAAGTTCTCTTTCTTTGTTGGGTCTTTACCTGGCTTGGGTATCAATGTGATGTTAGCTTCATAAAATGATTTGGGGAGAGTGCCATCTTTCTCAATCACTTGGAATACTTTCAATAGGATTGGTATAAGTTTCTCCTTGTATGTTTTATAGAATTCTGCTGGAAAGTCATCTGGTTCAGGGTTTTTTTTTGTTAGTAGTTTTCTTATGACATAATCAATTTCCTTGATTTTTATTGGTCTATTTAGGGTCTCAATGATTTCTTGTTTCAACCTAGGGAGGTTGTGTGATGTCAGAAAGTCCTCCATTTCCTTTAGGTTTTCAAGTTTGTTTCCATACAATTGTACATAGTAGTCTCTGATAATCTTTTGTATTTCTTCCAGATCAGTTGTGACTTCATCTTTTGTGTTTCTGATTGAGTTTATTTGGGCTTTTTCTCTCTTTTTCTTGGTCAGTCTGACTAGGGGACCATCTATCTTGTTTATCCTTTCAAAGAACCAGCTTTTTGTTTTGTTTGATTTTTGTGTTATCTTTTTGTCTTCAGTGTCCTGGTTTTGGACTTTTATTTTGGTGATCTGGACTCTTCTGCTGAAGTTAGGGTTTTGGTGGTCTTACATTTCCAGCTTCCTTAGGTGACTTGTTAGGCTGTTAACTTGTGATCTTTCCATTTTCTTCATGTGTGTTTTTAAAGATATGAATTCCCCTCTTACTACTGCTTTCAATGTATCCCAGAGATTTTGGTAAGATGTTTCTTCATTTTCATTTATTTCCAGGTATCTTTTAATCTCTGTTTTGATTTCATCATTGACCCAGGAGTTGCTTAGCATCATACTGTTTAGTGTCCATGTCTTTGTGGGAGTTGGTCTTCTCATTTGTTATCGTGCAGGGGTTCTCTGAATCTCTTGTGTTTGAACCAACTTTGTTGGAGTTGATATTTATTTTTATTCCACTGTGGTCTAGAAGGTGCATGTTATAATTTCAGTCTTATGAAATTTGCTTATGTTTGATGTATGGCCAATGATGTGGTCAATCTGGAATATGTTCCATGCAGTGATGAGTAGAATGTACAATTTGTGGTCGTCAGGTGGAGTGTTCTGTAATTATCAATTAAGTCCATTTGTTCAAGAATCTTATTGAGCTTCCTGATCTCCTTGCTGGTTTTTTGTCTTGATGATCTGTCCGAGGTTGTGAGTGGGGTATTAAAGTCCCCTGCTATGATAGTGTTAGAGTCAATCTCTTTTTTAATTTTCCATACAAGCTGCTTTACAAACTTTGGTGCTCCTTTGTTGGGTGCATATATGTTTAGGATGAATACTTCTTGTTGATGGATTGAAACTTTTATCATTATATAGTGACCTTCTTCATCTTTTTAAATTTTGGTAGGTTAAAAGATCTTTTGTCTGAGATTAAAATTGCAACTCTATGTTTCTTTTGTGTTCCATTTGCCTGAAATTTTGCCTCCCATGCTTTTACTTTGAGTCTGTGAATGTCCTTTCTGGTGAGATGAGTCTCTTGGAGACAATATATTGTTGCTTTATGATATTTTATCCATTTTGCCATTCTATGTCTTTTCAGTGGTGCATTTAGTCCCATTCACATTCAGGCTAATTATTGAAATGTCAGAGTTTATCCCTGTCATGGGGTTT
This sequence comes from Tarsius wallacei, assembly GCA_963574415.1. Lineage (NCBI taxonomy): Eukaryota > Metazoa > Chordata > Mammalia > Primates > Tarsiidae > Tarsius > Tarsius wallacei. Next base: position 17,614 of record CAUYQG010075373.1, on the reverse strand, counting down.
TTATAGAGGTGCTGTTGATCCTGTTTGTTTGTTGTGTTTCTTTTAATTTTGTGGTTGATTCATGTGTGTTTTCAATCTTTTTCCTGTACTCTTGTGAAGAATGTTAGTGTTCTTTTTTCCTTTTCTTCTGTGTTTAATACTTTCTTGTTTCTGTAGGGCTGGACTAGAGGCCATTTAAGTTTTTAGGGGTTAAGAAACAACAACAACAACAACCAAAAAACTAAAGCATTCAGACAATCATACAGACACACCAGCCAATCAACCTTCTTATTGCTACTATTCCTTTACACAAGCATGAAGTCTAAAGGATAAAAAAAAATAGTAAACTGACAGAGACAAAGATAGTACAAACACACTATCAATAGCAATAAGAAGAGAGAAAAAAGAGGAAAAAAGAAAAAGAATAAGTAAGACAAACATACAAACAATACAAATAAAAAAAATAAAAACAAGAGAACCAAGCCTGCTCTTAGATCATTCCTCTAAGTCCAATGTCCTTTTAGCTCTGATCTCTAGTTTTCATTTCAGGCTGGTAGGGTTATTCACTGTTAGGATCTGGTGCCCCAGGCCTGCTGCGGGAGGAGGTTTGATCAGATCTAAGCTCAGTCAGCTTGCTGCCTGAGAAGTCTGCCATTCAAATCTGACCTGTGTCCAATCTAGCATGGGTTTCGGTCTCTCCCAGTTTGATTTTATTACCCTAGATCTCAAGCTGGAGGCAAGCGGAGCTAGGCAGAGCTGGCATGCTGGGTGGGTCAATGCAGTCTCTGTGTGGTCTCAGGGCTCTAGCTGTTATCCGACCCACTAGTCTGCCGAACTGGGGGAGGACAGCCAGGAGCTGCAGGTCGGTGTGGCAGTGGGTGGCTCATGCTGTTCAGAGCTGTGTAGCATACGTCGGGGCCAGGAGCTCCCTGGGCCGGGAATTGGCAGCTGCCTTGGCCAGGGGGAGGGAGAAGCCGCAGGAAGGAGCAACGGCAATGAGTTCTTCAGCAGTGTGCTGCATGGAAAGAACTCCATGGCCGCTGGGAATCTCTTGCCAATTTGGGCAGGGCAGTGACTGCAGGAGGGAGCAGCAGCAGTGGTGGCTGTGCCAGCAGTGCAGTGCATGGAACTGAGAGCCTCCAGCCCATAGGCCAATGTGGCAGGTGGCGGTGGCGGCTTCAGCTGCACACAGCGGCAAACAGAGCTGTGTGCGGGCGTTTTCTGCCAGCCCTCAGACCTGTGCAACTAGCCAAAGAGCAGGCTGGCAGTGCCGGGGAGAGTAAGAATCCCTATGGTCACTCCCTTTCCCAGAGAGTCTTACTGATCAACCTGCTCCTTTGCCATCTTGCGGGAAGTTCCATACTTTATTTCTTTGAGCAGTATTTTGTAGTTTTCATTGTAAAGGTCTCTCACATCTCTGGTTAGGAAGATGCCAAAGTATGTCATTTTTTGTGGCTATTGTGAATGGGATTGTGCTTTTTATTTGGTTCTGTGCCTGCGTGTTGTTTATGTATACGAATACGACTGTCTTTTGCATGTTTATTTTGTACCTTGAGAATTTGCTAAAGTCCTTTATCAGTGCAAGAAAGTTTTTTAAACAGATTCACTTAGATTTTCAAGGTATAGAACCATATCACCAACAAAGAGGTATAATTTGACTTTCTCTTTTCCTATTTGAATATCCCTGATTATCCTCTCTTTTATGATTTTCTAGTGGACTTCCAATACTATGTTGAACAGGGGGATGAAAGTGAGCAGCCTTGTCTTATTGCTGTTTCATGTGGAATGCTTCCAATTTTTGTCCATTTAGCAATATGTTGACTGTGGGTTTATTGTAGATGGCTCCTACTCTTTTGACGTATATTTCCTCTATGCTTAGGTGTTCAAGGGTTTTTTATCAAGGTGGGATGCTGGATTTTATCAAAAGCTTATTCTAGCCTCTATAATACAATTATGAGATTTCCGTTTTTATATCAGTTGATGTATATATTTACAGTTATGATCTTGCAGATGTTGAACTAGCCCTGCATCCCAGGGATGAAGCCTACTTAGCCATGGTGGATGGTGTGTGAGATATGTTGTTCAATCTGATTTTCTAGAATCTTGTTGAATATTTTTGCATCTCTGTTCATCAGGGTTATTGGCCTGCAGCTGTCTTTCTTTGTTGGATCTTTACTTGATTTGGGAATCAGTGTGATGCTAGCTTCATTAAATGATTTTGGAAGAGTTCTATCCTTCTCAATTGCTTGGAACACTTTCAGTAGGATTGATATCAGCTTCTCCTTATGTGTTTTGTAGAACTCCCCTGGAAAGTCAACTGGTCCAGGACATTTTTTTGTGGGTAGTGTCCTTTGATAGAGTCAATTTCCTGTGTTGTTATTGGTCTATTTAATGTCTCAGTTTCTTCTTGTTTCAACTTTGGGAGGTTGTGTTATGTTAGAAAGTCCTCTATTTCATTTAGGTCTTTAAGTTTGTTTCCATGTGGTTATGCATAGTAATCTGAAAATTTGTTGTATTTCTTCAGGGTTCTTTGTGATTTGATCTTTTGCATTTCTGATTGTGTTTATATTGGCTTTTTCTCTCTTTTTGTCATCAATCTGACTTGGGGGTACATCAATCTTCTTTATCCTTTCAAAGAACTAGCTTTTCTTTCATTAATTTTTTTTCTATTACATTATTGTCTTTATGTCCTGTATTTGGGCTTTTCTTTTGGTGATCTGGATTCTTCTGCTGAAGTTAGGATCTTGGCGGTCATGTCTTTTCCGCTGTCTTAGGTGATTTGTTAGGCTGTTATCTGGTGATCTTTCCATTTTCTTGATGTGTGTTCATAAAAAAATGAATTCCTCTCTCAGAATTGCTTCCATGGAATCTCAAAGGTTTTGGTAAGATGTGTCTTTGTTTTCATTTGTTTCCAGAAATCTTTTAATTTCTGCTTAGATTTCCATGCTGACCCAGGAGCTGTTTTGTGTTCATGTATTTGTAGGTTTTGGGGAAACTTTGTTGGTTTTTATATTTATTTTTATTCTACTGTGGTTTGAGAAGTGTGTGGCAGTATTTCAATCTTATGGAATTTGTTTGTTCTTGATTTATGTCTGATGACATGATTGATTTTGAAGTACTCTCCACATGGTGATGAGTAGAATGTATATCCCAATGTTGTCGGGTGGAGTATTCTGTAGGTATCTATTAAGTTCATTTGATCAAGCTTCAAGCTGAGGTTCTGCATCTCCTTGTTGATTTTTTGCCTCAATGATCTATCTAGGGTTGATTATGGGCTATTTAAGTCCCTAGCTATGATATTTTTTGAGTCAATGTCTTTTTTTAGTTTACCTAGAAGCTGATATATAAAGGTTGGTGCTCCTATGTTGGGTACATATATGTTTAGGATGTTTATTTCTTATTGATGGATTGAACCTTTATCATTATGTAGTGACCTTCTGTATCATTTTTAGCTCTTGATAGCTTAAAGGATTTTGTTGGATATTAAGATTGCAACTCCTGCTTTCTTTTTTGTTGTGTTCACCTGAAAAAATTGTTTTCTATCATCTTACTTCAAGTCTGTGAGTGTTCATTCTCATGAGATGAATCTCTTGAAGACAGCATATTGTTGCATTATTTTTAAAAATTCCATTTTCTATTCTGTGTTTTTTCAGTGGTGCATTTAATCTATCCACATTCAGGCTAATTATTGAAATGTAAGAGTTTATCCCTATCATGGGGTTCTTATAGGGTTTGTTGTTATTGTTATTGCTTGTTTATTTGTTTGTTGGTTTTCCTTTGATTTGGGGGTTGATATATGTGTGTATTTTCTATCTTTTTCCTATATTATTGTTCTCAGTGAGTGTGGTCTTTTTTTTTTTCTTATGTGTTTAATACTTTTTAAAGTCTTTCTCATAGAGTTGGTCTGGAGGTGGCACAAACTCTTAGGGATTGAATGCCTGGGAAATACATTCTCCATCACTAATGAAGTTTAGCCTAACTGGTAAGGAAATTATTGGTTGAGATTGTTTATCTTTGAGAATTTTGATGATTTGATTCCAGTCTCTTCTAGAGTATAATGTTTCTGAATATAAGTCTGCTGCTATTCTAATTGGTCTTCTCTGGTAGGTAGTCTGACCTTTCTTTCTTGTTGCCCTTAGGATTTTTGTTTTGTTTTGTTTTGTTTGTACCTACATTGTGAAAGTGAATTACTATGTGTCTAGGAGTTGGTATTCTCATTTGATGTCTTGCAGGGGTTCTCTGAATCTCTTGTATTTGAATAGTCATGTCTTTGATGAGATGAGGGAAGTTTTCTTGGATAATTTCATGGAATGTTGGTTCCAGAGTGGTCTCTGTTTCTCTATCTGCCTCAAGAATGCCAGTTAATCTTAGGCTCAATGTCTTAATATAATTACACTTCTCTTGGAGACTTTGTTCAGTCTTTTAAAGTTTCTTTCCTATGTTTTTAACAGTTTGGGTTAGTTCCGTATCTTGGTCCTCAGGCTCCAAGATTCTCTCTTCAGCTTGGTTTATTTTCCTTTTCATACTTGTCCATTTGTTATTTATTTTGTGTACTGTATTGCCATCATTTCAGTTACCAACTCCTTTATTCTTTCCTCTTGTCTCTCCTAATTTCTATTCATTCTCTCTATAAATACCTTGATCTCTTGGTTTGAAGTTTGTGACTTGTCCTTCTGGAGGCTCTTCACTGTTTGAGTTCCAAAGTCTATTTTCAGGTGCTGTCTTTCATAAGTCTTCCATATGGTATCTGAATTCTTCCTTCGATTCTTCTTCATTTGTGATGGTTTTCCTCCCCCGCCCCCTGCCTCTTCTATAATTGTGTTGCTTGGTTATGGGAGGATAGCTTTCACTTTTGTTGGCTCAGTCCCCTATTCTTCATCATGTAGATCCTCTGGATTTGTTCAACTTAGAAGCCAGACTTGGGATGGAAGGCTGTGTTTTTTGCAGCTTTGAGATTTGATTAAGGCATGATGGGGTGAGCTGTAGTTCTTAAGCTATCTGCAGATCACAATATTCACTGAAATGTGTATGGGCCTCCTGGAACCTACTTCCACCACCTTACAATCTGTCCTTGTGGTGGGGGTGTATGTATGTCCCTTGTGAGCAAAATGAGATAAGTAAAAGGGGAAGAACAGAAAAAGGGAGAAGGGAGACTAAAGAAAGATGAAGATAGAGGATAAGGAAAAGAAAAACAGACAAGCACACCAACTAATGTATAAACAAAGAAAAAACAAACAAAAAGAAAAACAGAAAATACAAATAAATAAACATGCAAACAAAAAACCAAAAAATCTTGATGATGTACTCACCCTCAAAAATATCCATACACAAACAGAAAATCTAAAAAACAAACAAACAAAAAAAGAAGAGAAGTACTAAAACATAAACAAAAATAGAGAAAAGAAAAAAAGATCTCCCTCTGTGGCTGTTTATGAAAATTCAGGTTTCTTTCCCAAACACCAGCATGTGCCTGGTCCAGCATGGGGCAGAGTGACTGCCTCTCCATGTCTGTCTCTGACATTTCCTCTCTGGATCAGTGTTAGTCGATCCCAGAGGAGTGTGGAGATTGCCTCTGGGTCCCAGGTAGGAGGCTGAACATAACCAGTGGTGGATGGAGGACAAAGCAGGTTTCTGCTCAGTCCTGGGACAGAGAAAGTGGCAGCTCTTAGTGTCTCTCACTGCAGTGGGGCTTAGCTCCAGATTTCCTCCCAGTGCTCTCCCCACGGTTCCCTTTGCCAGTGCCCCGGGCACTGCTGCAGGTGGTGGTGTGGACCAGGTGCCTGGTGCTGAGAGCAACCAACCTCTGCCGCCTCCTCCCAAGAGACCCCCAAGAATGACTTATGATCCTACACACTGGGTTTCTGATCTCCAACTGTCCTGATTTAAACCAGCATATCCCATCCTTTTACATGAACTAAGAATGTTTACATGAGGGAGGAGCATCCCCTGATAAACCTGCCTATTTTTCTAGAAGCTGAACATCTCTGTTTAGTCAATCATTAGCGAACATTATGCAGGTGTACCTGAGGGTCATCTGCTCTTCAGCAGGCCTCAGAGGAATTACTCCCTTTCTTGATGATCTCTCTCTGGGAGTACTAAGCAGCCCATCACTCAGGCGTGGCTGGATGAGGGCAGTGGTGAGAAGATATATTTGAAACTTGCACATCACTATGAGTACATGTCAAAGTATCTGAAGCTAATCTGAAGCTTCCTGCCCACACCTTCTCAGGCATTGTGACTGTCATGCTCAATTGGCTTCCCACTCCCGAAGGATTCACTCTGCCATCCAGAGCCTGCTGTTCCCAGACTTCTGGCAGGCTTGAAGGGCCAGAGAATTAATACTCCCTGGGGCCAGCTGTAAGTCAGAGATCCCTCCTCCGGTGGGATGACTCTGAGAACACAAATGTCACACTGACTTCCAGCTTCAGAATGTACCTCCTTTCTCTGTCTCATTTCCCTTCTCCTCTGCCAGTGCCTCTGGTATCACCTTTGGAATAAACCCTTTCCTTGAACCTTTGTCTCAGGGTCTCAAATGCTCATGTAGGGCACAGAAGGAAGGCTTTTATATCTTTTTGTAAAAATACATATTTTCTGTTGTCATGTTCTCCCTTCCATAGAATTAAAAAAAGGGAAAGGACTGTATAATCTTTTTACTAGGGATTCCACTGCTAACATCTTTTCCAGAAAACAAATAAAATGAATATATATTCATATAGAAAAATAAAAATAGCATGATAGTATTAAATCATAAAGACCAATCATAAAGATCTAATGTGTCTGTGCCTGGTCCAGCATGGGGCCTAGGGCGTCCATCTCTTCATGTCCACTCCTGACATTTCCTCTCTGGATCAGTGATGGTCAATCCTAGAGGGGTGTGGAGGTTGCCTATGGGTCCCTGGTTGGGACCAGATTTTCACCCAGGCAGTATCCCACTACTGCCAATTCCTTTCTTATAGTATTAAGGTAAATACAAACAGTATTTTCAATAGAGGTGTCCACCCATGTGAGAAGCAGACAGAAGCACCTCACTGGCAATTTATTAGATGTTCAGAGTCTTGAGTGATGTCCTCACCTGCTGAGTTATTTTGATATTTTATGATTGCTGGTTTTGTTATTACTTCGGGAAAGTATATAGACTTAGATAAAAACATTCAGTTCCCTATATTCTCCTTATGGGAAGGTGCAGAGCATCACCAGTGGGAGAAAGGTAAAGTTAGTGCCCAGATGCTCCTGGACAACAGCTCAACCTTCAGTTTTTCATCATCTGAAAATACACTTATGCTCAGATACTCATTTGTCTCAACAGAATATATTGAATCACTCTTTCCTAATTATTTAAATTGCCTCCTGCTTTAATTATGGTGGTTGGATATGATATTTTCCTTTTTGATGGTGCTAGTTATTCCTCTTTGTTCCTCTTTTACCAAAAATCTTCATCATATGCTTGCATATTTTTTTTCATAGTCTGGGGACTTTTATCTTTATATTGTTGATGTGGAAACCAAATATCAACAAACTAAAAGGTACAAGTCACACATCTTATCAGTGTTAAAAAATAAAAACGATTTGGACTTTGTTGTGTTGGACTTTGAAATTTATACGTAGAATCTTTGGATCTGAAACCTACATGCTATAAGCACAATTCTTTGTATTTTTCTCTTTATTTTGTATTCTTGAAGTTTTGTGTATTGCTTTTGGGGGTTTTTTTGAGAATTTTGAGTAATCTGGATGAGATGTCAAAACCTTAGTTTTCATAAGTGGACCCATTCTTAATAAGTGTGTGTGTGTGTGTGTGTGTATATATATATATTTTTTTAAATTCTGGGACAGGATCTGATACAGCTGATTTAAAGTGTGAATGGCATACTTCTGAAGGCTGTAAGTAGTGGTGACTTTGTGGCAAGCTAAAAGATCCTCAAAATGAAAGTAAAATCAAGTAAACTATGTTTTATTGTGTGCAATTTTGTTACTAGGAGAAGAGATGCTCTTCTGGGCATGAGAAAGTTGATAACAGGTTCTTGTGTTATTGTGCTCAACATGTGGAATAAATTCACAAACAGACACACAGAGAAGCAGGAAAAGCAAGTACCTTTTTAAGCAAAGAAGAGGAAAGTAGACAGAAACAATCTACAGAAAGCTGTTGTTTCTGCCCGCAACTATTGTTGAGCTAGATCTTATTCTTAGGAGTATTGGAGAGTGAGTTTAGAGGTGAGTCTTTCCTAGAAGTGTGTGGTCTTAGGGCTGGGTCTCTGTTACTCCTCCCTCCCACCAGGCAGGAGAGTTTCAAGCCTTACAGGGTCTTACTGGTACTGTCATGGAGCCAGGTGTATGATGGGAGTGGGAAGCTCCCCTAGGGTAATTTCATGTTAACAAAATTACAATGAAGGTGTATGGTTATCTTAGGTCAACAATGGTTATTGGTGCTTATGCTTCAGGATCTCTAAGCTAGTTCCATCTTTTGTGGTTGGCTTTCATCCACAAATGTTCGGATAGATGGACTACAGTGCTTCATGTGTATCTGATAAGAGCCTAACTGTTAGGTAAGGGTGAAGTTACCTATAGCAAGGCTTCTTACTTGTATGTGTGGTTCTGCACCAGCAGCTGCAGGTATCAATGAACTTGGAACTAAAGTTTTCCAAGTCTAACTTGCCTAGTCTATCAGTTTCAAACTTACAGAAAGTTACAAGGATAGTTAGGAATGTCCTTCTCTACACCTCGTACACAGATTTACCTAGTCTTAATATTTTGTCTTATTTATCTGCTACAAAGTACATAGGTGTTTTCTGCATCACGGCCTTTTAACCTTAAATACTTCAGAAAGTAGTTTCTAAAAAATAAATGTGTAACCATAGTCAATCATAAAGTCCCTTACATTAAATATTTACACATAATTTTATCATATCTGCCAACTGCATTTCAATTCATATTAAAACATTCTTTATATCATTGTATTTATTCAACAATACATTTTATAGTCTATGGATTATAATCTATTGGTATAGATTCTACTCTATGTTCACATAATGTATTTAGTTATCATGTCTCTTTAGTCTCTTTTAAGTTCCCCAGATTTTCTTTGCTTTTTATGATACTGACATTTTTGAAAAATAAAGTTTATGGATTATTTTATAGCCCCTCTATTGCTTTGATAGTCTGTTTCTGAAGTCTATCCTTGTTCAAATTGAGACTTTTTTTTGTTTTTTTTGTTTGTTTGTTTTTTGGTTTTTACATATAATAATGCTGGGCCTTTAGAGTCAGCCAGGGCAAGAATCAGGACATAAATAATGAAGACAGAGATTCCAGGATATTCACAGGGAATTTTCTAAACAGAAAGACCTCCAGCTGTGAAGGTATAGTAAACAAGGGTGAGGGAGCTTAATTTCTACATTTTTTTAGATGGTACCTGGCTGAAGAGAAAGTATGAGGGTTATAGAATAAATTGGGCAATGAAAAACCTGCCAACACTGCCAAATTTCCATCATGTCAATAGAAAGATTTGGTGTCTGGACCAAGATTGTCCCTTTAGAACTAGAGTACAACTGAGGAAATTGAAGTGAATAAATTATTTAGTGCTTGAATTGAACAGTTTCTTTTTGTTTGTTTGTTTTGAGTTGGAATCTCACTCTGTCACCCAGACTGGAGTACAGTGGCCGCTCCCGGCCACTGCAGCCTCGACCTGCTGGGCTCCGGCGATCCTTCCGCCTCAGCCTTCCGAGTAGCTGGAATTACAGGCATGTGCTACCATACCCGGCTGATTTTTTGATTTATTGTAGAGATGAGGTCTCGCCAAGTTGCCCAGGCGGGTCTCAAACCCTCGGGCTCAGGCAATCCACTCACCTCAGCATCCCAAAGCGTGGGATTACAGGCTGAGCCACCGAGCCCAGCTCAGTTTCTAATCTTTTTTTTTTTTTTTAATAGTTTGGTGTATTTATTCCAATTTTCTCAGCATAATATTGCATTTACACAACTTTTAATCATGTTATTTTACTTATAGCTATAGCAAGAAATAGACAGTGTTACTGGGAGATTTTTTTTTTTTTGAGCTGGAGTCTCACTCCGTCGCCCAGACTGGAGTGCAGTGGCCGCTCCCGGCCACTGCAGCCTCGACCTGCTGGGCTCCGGCGATCCTTCCGCCTCAGCCTTCCAAGTAGCTGGAACTACAGGTGCGCGCTGCCACGCCCGGCTAATTTTTGATTTATTGTAGAGATGAGGTCTCGCCAAGTTGCCCAGGCGGGTCTCGAACGCGCGGGCTCAAGCAATCCACTCACCTCAGCCTTCCAAGGCGTGGGATTACTGGGAGATTTTTAATGGCTGCATAATAATAGAAATTGTTTTGTAAAAACCTTGACAGAATAAACACAAACTTCCTGATACCAATAGAAAAATTAGACTTCCACATGAATGTTAAATAAGTATTAGTCAACATTGAAGATTTGGGTGTTAAGGTATCTTTTTCCATGTAACTTTTCACATCATTAATTACTTTTAATTAATCCTATCACCACCTTTCTCTTCTCAAAGTCAGGGACTTGGTGTCTGAGTATAAAGTAAGCACATTTATTAAAATTCTTCAATGTCTTTTTAAATTTTACATATTGCAGGCTTATTGATGCAAACATAGATCAATTAAGTTGTTTCTGAGAATAAAAGAGTCGCTCAGACCCACCAATTTCTCAGTAACGAATTGACTTGTTAGAGAAATAATTCTACTAGTCTTTATGATGACCGCAAGAGCTAGACTATGCATATTTTTAAAAATAAGTTTGATTAAGATGTGATGTATATACAATAAAATTTATTAATGTTATGTCTCTTTCGATGAGTTTTGACAAATATATTCATTTGTGTAACTACACCATAATCTCAATATAGAACATTTCCATTGTCCCTAAAAGTTTTCTCTTGCACCTCAGACTATGTATATATACAAATGCATGTATTTGTTAATACTTAGAAAAAGTACAGAAAAATACTATGCAATAAATATTAAAGAAGTTTTACCTTCAGAAAGAGGAAGAAAGAAGAAGGAAGTGAATGGGCATGAAAGAGTAAAGGACTCTCATTTGGACTTTACTTGCTTCTGTTTATTTCCATTATTTTTAATAAACATGTTACTGTATATTGTTTGTATTTACAAGAAAATGGAACAAAACACACACAACCACAACACCATTATTGTCAAGTTCTAAAGTATGTGAGAGTGTTAATGTCCTTAGAATTTATCAATAGTTAGCTGGTACTACCCTGTCCCAGGCCAAACTTGTTTTGTTTGTGATTTTAAATTATTTAAAGCCAATTTTTATTACATTCCCACAGAAAAACTAGTCTTAACAGTTTGTTCTCTCCTCAAGTTTCCAGCACCATCTCTATTCTCACTCTATAAGCTCCATGAGGGTAAGGATCTCTCACTGTTTTGTTCACTAGTGTTTTCTCACCTGAAAGAGTATCTGGTACTTACTAGGCCCTTAATACCTTTTTTGTTGCATGAATGAAATTTCTTAATTTTCATCTATTAAAGTGTTTCTGTCTTCCTGATTCTTTCCTTCCTTTCTTTATCAGAAATTGAAGATCTTCTTATTTTCCAAGTAAATCTCAGTCCTGTGCCCTTGACCCCATCTCATCCCTTCTTCCATTCCTCCTGGCTCCTTTTTCCAGTCCCTTATGAAAAATAAGCAAACAAACCTCCCCTTAACCTATCAATTCTATCAAGTCATCATTTCTTCACTCTTGTCTTATCAATACTTTTTAATATTTGAAAGGGCTTCGTTCCCTGTTCCATTCACTCCTGAACTTGGAAAATGAACATTGAAATGTGTTTTGTGAGATACCACAGTTTCCTTGCAACTCATTCCCCTAACTTGGACTTCCATAATCCAATGATTTCATTGCTCCTGTCTTTTGTGATTTGTTCCCTTTGTCTCCCGAACTGACTACTCTTCTTTCCACCACTCTCAAATGAGCAGCATTTCCCAGAATTCTTCACAGCTCTCTCTTTCTTGGAGAATTTAGCCGTTCCCCTATCTTCAATTTGGAGCATCCACACTGCTTGTCTTGATTTTTTTCAGACCCTACCTTTAATCTATCCCTTCTTCAAGTCTTCCCACAAACTGATGTCCATATGGTTGTCCTAAGACAGAGCTCTAGGGAATGACCCTGCCTTTTTTCTAAAACTTCTGAAAGATGTCCAAATTCCTCAGCATGACCTTCAACCCTTGATTATCTGCCTCCAAATTTATATTCTATTCTATTTTCTTGCATATATTGTTCTCCTGACACTTCTGATCATGACCTGCACACTATTTCTGCTTCCTGGAAAGCCTGTCCACCCCTATCAAAATCTAATCATCCTTCAAGAGTTATTTCTAAAGACTCCTCTTTTTTTGAAGCCCTAGGTGGAAATAATTTCCTTCTTGTCTTCACTTCCATTTTATTTTTAGGAGTGTTTTCTTTAACATACTCTACTTTGTGTATATATATATATATATATATATATATATATATATCTTTGTTTAGCTATCTTGCCTTGCTCCCTTTTTTGAAAACTTCTCTAAGGTTAGAACCATTGCATGTTTTCTTTCTATGCCCCTCGGGGCCTAACAGAGTTAGGGCCACGGTAATTACTCTTTTAGAAGCCTTTCTATTTATTTGAATTCTATGTTGCTGTGAGAAGCTTTTTCTCATGAAAGTCCTTCCTTTCTCTCCCACAGAGTCGTCCCCCAATATATGACTTGACTGCCATGAAAGTGCCTACTGCTATTTGGGCTGGTGGACGTGACGTACTTGTAACACCCCAGGATGTGGCCAGGATACTCCCTCAAATCAAGAATCTCCGTTACTTTAAACTATTGCCAGACTGGAACCACTTTGATTTTGTCTGGGGCCTCGATGCTCCTCAACGGATGTACAGAGAAATCATAACTTTAATGAAGGCATATGCCTAAATGCAATGGATTTACTTTTCAGTCTGACGTTGCTTCCATGTCCATGAGAGGCTTTAGGAAAAATAGTAACCAACAGCGAGGTTGCTGTCACTGAGGTTTCCTACTAGGAATTATTTGAACTGTGCTGTTCTTTCTCTAAGAAATGTCTACATCTGAAATCCCAGAATCTCATCCCTTCAGTCAGAGCTAGGCTTTCTTTTTAATCCAAGATGATCTAGCAAATGCTCCTTGGCTGAATATATAATTGGAAGAGTAGTTAAAAAGAGGAGATACATCACTTTATGCAAGCAATACCCTCTCCCCTTCTTCTTTGATGGAATGAACATAAACATAGTAGTGCTAGCCTAGAGAGAAAGACTTTTTGTCAAGGCAACCATTTAAGAATATAGTTGTGGTGGCTGTGATCTTGTGGCTTACCTGAAATCACAATTTGGCCAATAATTATTATGGTCACTTATAAACAAGTCATGAAATAAGCCCTGGCCCATATCAACAGGCCTGAAAGAAAACAGCAGAATGGAAAACTTTCAAAATTTGAGTATTCCAAGAGCTTGTCTTACTGCTCATAACTCACTGGAGTTTGTTTCACTGTTTATAACTAATGGAAATGACTAGGATGAACTGAATTACCAACAATTAAATGTATTTGTCATCACTGCCTTTGAAACAAAGCTAAACCAATAAGACTATCTGATAATAGTGTATTAAAGCTCACTGACAGAAGGCAATAGTTTTAAGTTATAACATGTGATAAATAATTCCCTTTTGCTTTGCTCTAAAGAGAAACTAGGCTGATCAGACATTGTGTCTTCATTATCAAAGTATAACTTATACTACCGTATTTGTACTCAAGTAACATTAAAAGCATCTCCCAAAAAGCCTAGTTTAGAACAGATAGGAAGGCATTAGGAATAGCCAGACTCTTGCCCTATTTCAGTCTCCAAAAGATACTGGACATTGATTCTAGGATTTAGTATAGAGTTCAAAGAGCAGCATGAAATTTTTCTGTCGGTTCCTGTATTCCTGAATGGTGTGATCTTTACCTTCTATGAAGATGTAATTAATAAAAATCTATTTATGACCTTCAGGGAATCATAAACAATTATTATACACACATACCCTTGATAGTTTATTTTACTTAAAACAGGTCAATGTAATTAGCTCACTAATATTTGCATGCAAGACCAATGCCTTTGGGATGTTGGATACCATGTAATCATTGTTTAATAATTCACAATCCATCATTCTTAATTTTTAGTGTTAGTGTCTTTTTAAATGGAATGAGAATTTAAACACTTGAGAATCAATTTTAAGTGCAACTCCTTCTGTTTTTTATAATTTATATTGACAAAGATTAGACTTTCTTGATCACAATTTTTAGCAACTAACCTTTATTGAGCCTTTCAAAGTATGCAATATTGTTTCATAAAAGAAATATGTTCTTCTAGCCATACTTAACAAATTACTCAAAATTAATTAAATTGTGGAATTACTATAACAGAACAGGCATAAATAGGTACAAATATCCAATTCTTCGTAAATATACAATCCGACTAGAAAGAAAGGCGTGGCTGTACAAGATCTGCCTATGGGCTACAAACACTTAAGAGGCATTGCGATCAGTTAATATGTTTTACAGAAACAAAAGAGGGCATTGGTCCACATAGGAATCTGTTTAAGTGGGGGACCATTAAGAGAGCTCCTATGAAACGTTTCTTATTCAGCTATTGCTACAACCATGGCTGTGTAACAAACAACTGTGAACAACTCAGAGACTTAAAACGGCAAACATTTATTTTTCATGCTAACATATCTGCAGTTTGACCTTGGTGGCTCTGCTACAGGCTAAGATCATCTGGGTTGGGTCCACGTCTGCCCCACACATCTCTTCTTTCTGGAACTAGCAACTATCAGGGTTACATTCTTCATAGGACAGTTCCCAAGAACAGAAGAGGACCAGCTAAACCATGCCAGAATATTTAAACCTCTTCTTGCTTCACATTAGCTAACATTCCTTTATCTAATACAAGTCACACAACCAAACCTAACCCCAGTGGGCTGGGGTAGTCTACTTCATCTACAGTGAGAGCCTGCAAATCATTTGGTCAAGCGTTTAGATATATTAAGTACTGTCATACAGAAGTGCAGAACTGGGAGAAATAATCCACTCTGTCATACACAGGCACAAAACTTAAAAGATAGCAAAAGAGAATACAAAAAAAGTAAGCCTAGCTCCTTCCCCTGACTCCTGATCAAACAGTCTTCCCTTTAAAGACAACAAACTCTTACCAATGTTTTTTGTGTATCCTTCCATGGTTATACCATGTACAGTATATTTCAATAGCCTCATAGATACTCATTTACTTTTGTCACCTAAATGTGGCATACAACACATACTTTTCTACATCTTGCTTTGGTCACTTCATGGACCTTGGAGTTCATTCCCCATCAGCTCATATGAAGCATTACTATGGTTACATGGAAATCCATTATTAACAGATTTAAGTGGATTAGCATATTTTGCAATTACAGTGATGTAGGAATATTGTGCAAATGTCATTTTAGACTTCATATAAATATTTATACATAAAGGATAAATATCTTTTTTGAGTCGGAGTCTCACTCTGTCGCTCAGACTGGAGTGCAGTGACCGCTCCCAGCCACCGCAGCCTCGACCTGCTGGGCTCCGGCGATCCTTCCACCTCAGCCTTCCAAGTAGCTGGAACTATAGGCGCACGCTACCACGCCCGGCTAATTTGGATAAATATCTTGAAGTGAAATTACTGATTCAAAGAGAATGTAGAATTTTTTAGATGAAATTATTTTTAACCTTGATAACATAAAATCTCATCTCTGAAAGTATTGTTTGAAATGTACAACCATCTCAGAAACAGAGCAGATGGATAAACACCACAATAATATGACTACTGATGTTCAAACCACACCAGTGACCACTGATTACAGCAACTTTTATATGGTATCGGCAAACGGATTAAGTTTTCCAGTAGAAGGGGCCTGGCAAAGTTTGTTGCCCTCACTAAAATATGCCCAATGTTCATGTGCTATGTCTTTGGCAAGAGTTAAAGAATGGAAAGGTATTGTTGTGTCTTTTCTAAAACTGAAGAAATAAGGGAAACTGAGAATGCCAAACAAATGCCTGGCAGTTTTTTAGGACAGTTATCGTCTGGTCTCAGGCATAATGTGGTTAATAAGGTATAATCTTTGTACCTCAGTGTAGCTTGTAATGTGTTTACGGGTTTCCATTTGAAGACAATTAATAAAACTGTATTAATGCAATGCTGCCATAAAAAGAACTCTCTCAATTCACACTTGTAATAATTAGAAATGTGTTACTTCCAGATCTAAACCCACAAAAATTTAGAGCTCTTTTTTCTAAGAAATTCTACTATATTATAATTTCTTGTTAATTTGCTTTATTCCTTCCCCCAGTAGATAAGTTCCCAAAAAGCAACTATGTCTGTATATATCCTCAGACCTCACATATTCTCAGCTTGCACATAACTGATGCTCAAAAATTATTTGTTAACAGAAAAAATTGCTGAAGAATAAAATTAATTATTTATAGCTTGTACTATTTTAAAGTTTATTGAATTAGAAGAATGGCTTCAGTAGCAGAAAATCCAGCTACAATAGTTGTTCCAATCACATTACCTTAAATCAGACTGACTAAAAAAGTCCAGAGAAATGTCTAATGGAATTTACTTCCCAAGCTAATTGCAGTAGTGTTCATTATATTTAAAGACAGGTTTGCATGGGGCCATCTACAGGTCTCTATAAATGATGAGGTGGATTGGGTAAGAAATAAATACGTTGTTACTCCATTTGGGATTAAATCTAATTAAATTGCAATTTTTAGCATGAAGCATGGGAAAGTCTGAAACTTCAAAGGAGAGTTTAAATTCATTTAAGATCTTATGTGAAAACCTTTATCATCTTTTCATTTATATGGGTTGCTATGGTAATGGGCATAGTATGAAATTAGGAAGAGGCCTGTAACTTCATTATAAAAGTTTCTTGGCTATCCTGAGAATGTCTTTGACATGCTATCTTTTGTATTTTCAACATCAGAAATTCCCATAAGATTCTTCCAGACACCAATCTCCTCTTGTAATCTTAACCTTGGATGTAAGGGTAAATGGGTTCTCGCATCCATAATAGAATAAATGGATAGAGTTATTTTCACTGCAGCAGAAATCAACTGTACTACAACTATAGATCAATTTTATTTTATAAACATAGGGAGGTTTCTTTGTGCAGCAAGTAGTGCCCTTCTTATAGACTTTTTTCCTTTAAGGTGTTTGAATATTCCATGAAAAACGAACAAATGGGAACACAGTGAGAGATAAAGCTAGAGATGGAAACAGAGACTAGGCTAGGTAGTGCCTAAATGTTAAAGATGCTCTTCCTTCATCTTAAAAGCAATCGGAAGCTGCCAAAGGATTTAACCTAAAGAAAACCTAATCACTGTAATTTTATGAAGATCACTTTGACCACTGCCTAGAAAGTGGATTTTAAAAGACCAACACGAGATTCTGGGCAGATTTGTAAATTTGACCAAGCTTCTTGATGCAGACTGCTCCCCTCCTGTTGTGTTCTCTAAGAGATGATCCTTGGAAAATCCAGGGCCAGCTCCATGATACTGCCCTGCCCTGCTGGCAAATCCACAAGGTGGG
>CAUYQG010075362.1:0-13883 GCA_963574415.1 Tarsius wallacei | reverse complement strand
AAAATAATTCTTAATCCGAATAAAGTTTGGAGATTTCTTTTATTCCATAGAGGATCTAAAATTCTTAATAACGGTCCGGATTGAGACGTAGGTTAAGTTTCCATTACTCTCTCTCTCTCTCTTTTTTTTTTTTGATTTATTGTAGAGATGAGGTCTCGCCAAGTTGCCCAGGCGGGTCTCGAACCCGCGGGCTCAGGCAATCCACTCACCTCAGCCTCCCAAAGGCGTGGGATGACAGGCTGAGCCACCGAGCCCGGCTTGATTTTTTTATTTGTTTGATTTTGTCATATAAAATGTCCCAAGACCCGAATTTTCAAATTTAGACACAGCCCCTACTGACAGAGAAAAGAAAACTAAAGATAGGAGGCAGCTAGGACAAAGAGGTCATTAAACAAAAAGCCAATTGCTCTCTCTTCTTTCCACATACCCAGACTCCTGGTTTTATTTAAAAAGCCCACGGCCTTTGAAAACACACAGGGCCTTTTCAATAGCAAAAGATCAAAAAGTGCTAATCAGGCCGTGGGACCAAATCCGGAAATGTAACTGTCTCTTTACATTCTAGGCATTCCAGCTCTACAAGCGGGAATGATTTTTATCTTAGTTTTTCTTTGCTTCTTTTTCTTCTTCCTCTCTCTTTCTGTGCGGCATTTTTCATCTTAAATTTTGCCAATCACTATAGCATATGCTTTCTTCTATTTTCTTTCCAACCCCTACCAAGGAACGTTCTATTGCTGTGCCTTATAATGAAGAAAGACAAGAAAATGGGACAGTACGTCCCCCTCTCCCTTCCCCTTTCCACAGAAAGCACATCCAAGGGGTACTGCAGGTAGCCCAGGCTTCTTCCTGTCCATCACCTCTTGGCTTATTGGTTCTGCCTCGTGGACTCAGTTCCACCTACCACAGATGTAGCTGCATTTACAGCTGCTGCCAATGGCTTTTTTGGGGCCTTCTTTGCTTCAAGAATACAGCAATCATGGTTTGAATTTTGCGGCAGGGGCATGTTCGGCACAGAGAGGCAAAGTCTTGAGTTCGGGGAGAAGGATGTGTAACCATTGTCTTTACATATTTGACCTGCCGCCCCGTTGAAGTCAGGTTAAACTTTATAGGAACACAGAGTCACTGGGCAGGGGTTCTTAAATGGAGGCACGTGGTAAGCAGAGTCACTTGGGGACCTGTTTAGGCTACAGTTCCTTTCTCTGCTGAGATGTCAATGTGTTGGCAGTAGAGCGTCTCTGTTATCAATGGGAATGTGACCTGTTTTCTAGGAGCACTCGGATGGAAAAATGGAGAGAACTGGAGAAGACCATACATTCCAAAGATCAAGTAAACAATGTATCATCTCCTCATCTTCTTATTTCTTTATTATTTATTTATGTATTTGTTTATGTATTTATTTATTTATTGAGTTGGTGTCTCACTCTGTCGCCCAAGCTGGAGTGCACTGGCATGCTCCAGCCACTGCAGCCTCAACCTGCTGGGCTCCAGCCATCCTTCCGCCTCAGTCTTCCAAGTGGCTGGAACTACAGACACACACTACCACGCCCGGCTCACTTTTGATTTATTGGAGAGATGAGGTCTCGCCAAGTTGCCCAGGAGAGTCTCGAACCCTCGGGCTCAGGCAATCCGTTCACCTCGGCCTCCCAAAGTGCTGGGATGACAGGCTGAGCCACCGAGCCCGGCCCATCTTCTTATTTCTAAGGTCTAAAAGGGACTGACACATGGCAGACACTGAAAAATTCTTCTTGAGATATTGTTTGTGGGTTTTTACAAAGGGAAGAAAATTTCATTTTTACTGTCACTAGAGGGATCTAATAGGAAGCGCTAAGGTAAGCTGCCATGAGGAACAGTGAGCTCTCCATCTTTGGAGGAGCTCAAGCTTAAACTGGGGACATTGGGATATTAGCTGGTGAGTTGACCAGCTCTACGAGGCTAAAAGTGGCAACCAGTTTGGCTCCAGGCCAAGAGAAAATCCTAACGCTTTTTATTTCATGACCATGAAGAGATTCATCATTTAGAGGGTAGAAAAAGATGCATCCTGTTACATCATTAGATTAAACCAGGGCAACAAATACGTATGCCTTGCTTTCTGAGAATTTTGTGTTCAATTTGAACCATGGTTTATTAAGTCCTAAATTTTTCATTTCTCCTGCAGTAAATATAATCATTTGAGCTTGGTTACTAAGAGCGCTTGTCCCTTTGAAAGTCTCTGAGCATGGGGTCTTTTTCTCTAAAGCCCCATGTGAATGCTGGTGCACACGCTAGTGCAGACCTGTGGCTTATAGATCCTGAAAGCCTAATTCCTTCGACCTGTGGACACCAAACCCTGCCTCTTTGTCACAGTAAGTTTGAAACCAAATTTTCAAATAGGCTTCATAACAGTGCACAAGAGAATTTCAGCCTGTCCCGGAACACTGCAAGCCCTTTAAGGTTTTGTCCTCTTCCTGCGTCTCCTCCTCCTCTTAATTCTGAATGAAGTTTATCATCCAAGGGAACATGGTACCTTGATAATCACATTGTTTTATATTAATGCATTTTGCATTCATGTATCCTGAACGTCTGCGGCCCTTTAAACAGAAATAAAAAGGTGGGAAGCCTCAGTGGTCTTTTGGTCAAGAGCGCCACCTCTCGGCAGTGAACCAAAGTGGCCTTCTCTGGGCCCAAGTCAAAGGACCCCACTGCCCAGTGGAAGGGTGAATCACCTGTCACTAGGTTTCTCTTTGCGCTGTCTTCCTTGCCAATGACCTTTCCTATGCAACAGTGGTGACGTACCTGAGACCGTTCATCATGCCTGTCTAGTGGAAGCACACAGGAGTGGGGGGCCCTGGGCTCTGAGAAGAAGCCCAGAGTTCTAAGTCAATTTTGTGTGTGTGTGTGTGTGTGTGTGTGTGTGCTAACTATGAATCCATGTTTACGAGGGTAATGGATGGCGGGGCTCGGTGGCTCAGCCTGTCATCCCAGCACTTTGGGAAGCTGAGGCGAGTGGATTGCCTGAGCCTCACTGCGGGTTCGAGACCCACCCCGGCAACTTAGTGAGCCCTCGTCTCTACAACAAATCAAAAAGTAGCTGGGCGTGGTAGCACGCACCTGTAATTCCAGCTACCTCCAACGCTGAGGCGGAAGGATCGCTGGAGCCCAGCAGGTCGAGGCTGCGGTGGCCGGGAGCGTCTCACTGCACTCCAACCTGGGTGACAGAGTAAGACTCTGACTCAAAAAAAAAAAAAAAAAAAGAGAGAGAGAGAGAGTAATGGAAACTTAACCTACGTCTCAATCCGGACCGTTATTAAGAATTTTAGATCCTCTATGGAATAAAAGAAATCTCCAAACTTTATTCGGATTAAGAATTATTTTTTAGCATCTTAGAGACCTTAGAGGTCTTCTAAGCCCTTCCTGTAATAGGTGAAGAATCAGGGGTTCCGAGTGGTACAGTGGCTTTATGTCATCCCTGGTTGACTCCTGACAGCTGCCCTCGGGCCCTTTTTTTAAAGCTGCTTTCTCTCTGACTTGGAATTTCAGAATTGTACAGTTTGGAGGGCACTAGAAAATTGAGACTAAATAAAAATGAATATGACTTAGACTGTATCTAAATAGAGGTCTTATATTTATACCTTTGTCTTAATCCATTCATGTTAATAATGTACAAATCTCTCTATACTCATAACACGCCAAAACACAGATTATTTCTGAATGAACTTTTAAAATCACAGCATGCATCTGAATTCATTCATGCAAAGTTTTTGAAAAACAACACTTTTAGATTCTTCTTTATAGGGAGCTTTTGAGTGATTTAAAACATTTACCTGTATGCATTATTTGCGGTTCATGTGCCTTTCTCTAAATAACGTGCTTGATCTTTAACAGAGATTTTTGGAGATTATGTCATATTCGGAGTGGTGCAGAAGAAATTTTATCTCATACCTAATATATTATGTGCTATTAAGGGGTGTAGTGATTTAGGAGAAAGGCAACGGGCTAGGGATGAGAACATTTGGGTTTGAGTCCAGTGTCGGCCACTGCGTAGCTCTGTGGTTTAACCCAAGTCACCTAAACCCTCACGGTGGAGAGGTGTGTGTGTGTGTGTGTGTGTGTGTGTGTGTGTGTGTGTTGGAGGGTGGGTGTGGTGATTAGAAAATCTAGTGGCTCAGCCTGTAATCCCAGCACTTTGAGAGGCTGAGGCGAGTGGATTGCCTGAACCTGCAGGTTCAAGACCTACCCAGGCAACTTGGCAAGACCTCATCTCTACAATAAATCAAAAATTAGCTGGGCGTGGTGGCGTGCACCTGTAGTTCTGGCTACTGGAAGGCTGAGGTGGGCGGATTGCTGGAGCCCAGCAGGTCGACACTGGGGTGGCCATGAGTGTACCACTGCACTTCCAACCTGGGAGACAGAGTGATACTCCCACTCAAAAAAAAAAAAGAAAAGAAAAGAAAAGAAAATCTACATGTTTCTCTTATTGGATTGCTAAAACTTCTTTGAAACATAAATCAAATTTAGTTAGTATTACAATAGCCACACATTTGCTCGCTGCCATGCAGCATGCCAAGGGACGCAGGGTGTTAAAAGGCTCAAGGCTGGGCTCTCTAATCTGCCAGTTTGGATGGAATCCCACTTACCATCTGCGCCATCTCTGGTGAGTTACCGAACCTGTCTAAGCTGGACTTCCTGAGGGAATCCTCATACAGTACCTCTCTTATTGGACGTGTTAAGATTACAGTGATGCTCACAAAGCACCAAGTGGGAGGTCCCGCTCACAGCAAATCAGCATCATCAACATCAGTTTGCCTTCGTACTGTGAGATTCCCGGCTCTTTTCATATGGTTCTGTGGGGTAAACAGTCTGGGAGGGAGGAATGGGCCTCTTAGCCCCTGAAACATCTCACTTTGGTCTCTTTCTCTTATTTTCAGAGCTCTAAGACACCACCTCAAAGGACATCAGTAGGAATTCATGTGTTGGAGGGCTAAGCCCAAGAATGCACTTCTTAATTCTAACTGCCATGCTCTCTTCTTCAGAACCCTATACCTTTTTAATTCTACTCCAAGAGAAGAGTTGGATTCAGGATGTCTTCCAGCCTCTGTAGCTACTCATTGTCCCCAATAATTTCAGGCCCTCTGTAATCTTTATGGACTTATACATAACTCATGCTTCTTTCATTTGTGTTACAAATAATTTGGTTTATTTACTCTGTTTCCCCTTTTGACTGTGAACTTCATGAAGGGCTAGGCTCTATCTTTCCTCTCTATACCTAATAGTCAAGTTACAGGAATGATTCAGAGATCATTAATGCTTGACATTAGAGAGACGTGGACTCGTGTTGTGTGTCCATTACCCACTCATGGGGCATCCTTGGGAAGCTTGTTTAATTCTCTGAATCTCACTTCCTTTGCTCACAAAACGAAGGCAACCTTGCAGAATTCCAATGACTCTCGGAAGTGACGTCTGAAAGCCCCTAACACGTCATGAGACTTCAAAAAATGCTCACTATTTTAAAAATAGATACAGACTTTTTTAAAGGAAAGAAAATGTAGGATTTGGAAAATTTTTTTAAAGCTCACTCTCAGTATTTCCCTCCCTTAAGTTGTCTGTTTTGACAATGGCCACCACCGTGGTCTTCATCTGTGTGCCTGTTCCCAGGTTGGGAGCCGGATCCGCAAGAATGAAAGAAAATCATGGGGAAGGAGAAGAATAGGAAAACCAGAGAAACGTGGTGAGAGCAGAAACCTTTGTTCAGCCAAAAGCAGCAAACACAGGCCAAAAATGCATTCCATAGTCCAGAAGCAAAGACCCGGCAATTTCGTCCTGCTGATGGAGGAGGAACACGAATGAGATGGTGCCACCTGGGGGTGGTTTTCTCATACTACAAGCGGCTACTTAAGCAGTGAGAAAGTGACCGTCCCAGGCGCCGCTGGTCTTTATTGAGCAGATGGGAAGATCGGCGAAATGCTTTCAGGTTTGCTTGTTCCACAGCCTTCACCACCCAGCCTGAGAGGGACTGTGGACGGCACACATGATCTATTCAGCCGCGTTGCAGAGTTTTGATTGTTGCTCCTATGTTAACGGTTAGATCCTTGCTGTGCATACAGATCAGCTCGTTAGCAGCCAGTCAGCAATGAACCATGAATCAATCAGAGAGTAACAAAAGATGATGAGATTCTTCTTGACATTTGCAAGTTAAAGTGTGGCCTCGATGTCCATTTAGAATTCTATTTCCCCAGCTTAAGAGAAGGGGAGGACAAACTCATCTTTAGTTATGAAAGTACAAGGGGCCGGGCGCGGTGGCTCAGCCTGTCATCCCAGCACTTTGGGAGGCCGAGGCCAGAGGACTGCCTGAGCCCGAGGGTTCGAGATCAGCCTGGGCAACTTGGTGAGACCTCGTCTCTACAATAAATCACAAAAACTAGCCGGGCGTGGTGGCATGCGTCTGTCATTCCAGCTACTTGGAAGGCCGAGGCGAAAGGATTGCCTGAGCCCGGGGGTTCGAGACCAGTCTGGGCAACTTGGTGGGACCTCGTCTCTACAATAAATCACAAGAACTAGCTGGGCGTGGTGGCATACTAGCTACTTGGAAGGCTGAGGCGGAAAGATCATCTGAGGCCAGCGGTTCGAAGGTGCAGTGACCATGAGCGTGCCACTGCACTCCAGCCTGAGCAACGAGAGTGAGACTCCAACTCAAAAAAAAAAAAAAAAGAAATATATACATACAAAACATTTTAATCTGATAGTGCCTTCCGCAGCTACTCACTGACATTTGTTATCTTTTAAATTCAATGGTGTCAAATGAGGAGCCCTAAAGTGTTCTAGGACATTATCTGTTTCTGTCCTAAACCCCTGGGAAAAAGAAACTGAGCAGATGTAATTACCCTTGTATCATTCATTCATTTGTTTCCAGTAGATTCCATGAAGAGAAACGAAGTCCTCCAACAGGGGAGAAACCCAACAGCCCAAGGTGTGTCCCTCAACCGTGAGGAAATCTTGTTTTAAAGCTTAGAATCTTAGAAAGAGAATCGCTTTAAGAATCAGAAGATCCGGCTCCTTCTTTTATAAGTGGCAAACAGTGCGATGTTTCTCTCACTCAGATTCTTATGCTTTTCTTGTTTTGAACTTGAGTGCCATGCTTGGTTTTGTGACAGACATTCTGTCTCTATTAACAAGTCAGGCTGTAAAACACCTTCTATAACGTGTCATTTATTGGGAGAGAGTGGGCCTGAGAGAGAATTAGAAACAGCTGAAGGCACAGACGGGCCCATTGCGGCTCCTGTTTTAAAGGCAGTTTAAAGGCTCAGATGAAGAGAGAATGGGGAGAAACAGAGAGCTAGAACAGAACAGATGTGGCTCAGCTGCGGCTCTGGCAACAGATGTGCGCTGGCTTTGGCGACAAGGAGGGACCGGCCCTGATGGTTTGACGCACTTCCTCCGCCCCCCACCTCAGCCTCGCCTGGGCTTGAGAGTAGAGAGGAAGGGGAGCGTCTCTATCCTAGAGTCCCTTGCTCTACAGAGATGTCACGAGCCTCGGATCCACAGCATCTCTTCGTGCAGAAGTCGGGACGCGTGATTGGTTTTATTCATCCAATGAACGTTTTTGAGCTCCTGATTTATGCCACTCTACGGACAGCTGAAGGCTCATACCTCCTTTCCTTTGGACAAGTGACTCTGTCTCTGACATGTGTCTCCTGTCTACAGCCACCACGGCCATTTCTTGTCCCCATGTCTAGGGGAATGTTCTATGTTCTGGGGATAAAAAGAAGAATTAGACAAAGGGCCCACTCTAAGAATTTTTCTGTCTAGAATCCACATCATGATGAAACTGCCCGAGAAATACTCCATGAACTCTGAAATGCGCTTTCAAAAGAAATACTCCATGAGCCGGGCTCGGCGGCTTAGCCTGTCATCCCAGCACTTTGAGAGGCCGAGTGGATTGCCTGAGCCTGCGGGTTCGAGACCTGCTTGGGCAACTTGGCGAGACCTCGTCTCTACAATAAATGAAAAAAAATTAGCCAGGCATGGGAGTGTGCACCTGTAGTTCCGGCTCCTTGGAAGGCTGAGGCGGAAGGATCGCCGGAGCCCAGCAGGTTGATGCTGGGGTGGCTGTAATTGTGCCACTGCACTCTAGCCTGGGTGACAGAGTAAGACTCCAACTAAAAAAAATTTTTTAAAAAAGAGAAAGAAAAGAAATAATCCATGAACTCAAAAATGTACTTTCGTGTAGCTTCATGGTTTGCCATTTGGTATTTCCACTTTCTAAAGTCAAGTCCCACTTTGAAATGATGGGGCAGTCATCGAAAGGGAAACTTGATCTAATTTATAAGCTAAGAAAATGGTCTTTTTAGCCAGCAAATCCCCTTTCTGGGAATATTCCTAGAGTAACTCAAATCATCCTATAAAAAAAGACACCTGCACATACGCATTGGGAGCAAAAACATGGAACCAACCCTACTGTCCATCAAAAGTAGACTGCATAAAGAAAATGCGGTACATAACACAACGGAATATTACGCAGCCACCAAGAAGGACGAAATCGTGGACCTTGCCCCAAGTTGGACGGAGCTGGAGGCAATCATACTTAGTGACAGATCGTGGAAACAAAGAACCAAATACCACATGCTCTCACTCATAAGTGAGACCTGCACATTTATCGCAACAGCACAAGGGAGAGATCAGCACCTCCCAGGACACTGCCAGGGGAGGGGGACAGGCATGTAACAACACAAAGCGTGCCTGATCTTAAACCAGAGGAAGTGAGGACCAGTCAGAGGCCCAAATTTCACCTGCACATAGATCACTTGTGTACCTAACCCTGACTTGTGCCCCCACCTCTTTCTAGTAAAATAAAAGTAATTTTTAAAAAGTAATGATCATTTCAATTAGGATGAACCAAAGACACATATGTCCTTTGGGAGATACTTTATACAGAATAGCATAATATTCCTTTGCAAGCTCTAAAATATGACTCCGTCGCAAGACGGCCGTCTCAGATTCACTCCTTTTGTTGCATGGAAGTACCATATTCTGCCATGGCTGTTCTCCGAGTGACACGGGTCTTCCACCC
This sequence comes from Tarsius wallacei, assembly GCA_963574415.1. Lineage (NCBI taxonomy): Eukaryota > Metazoa > Chordata > Mammalia > Primates > Tarsiidae > Tarsius > Tarsius wallacei. The sequence continues at coordinate 4,843 of CAUYQG010075362.1, read as the reverse complement.
GGGAAGACCCTGAGGATGGCCAGGATTTCCACTTTTCAATTTTGGAAAGTCCCAGGAGACAGCATGGGGGCTGGAAGATATATAAGCCACGGCGCTACAAAGTTTAAATCCGGACCCAGCAACTTAACAGGTGTGTAACCTCAAGCAAGTTACGTAACCTTTCCAGTCGGTTTCCTCGCCTGCACAAAGCAGATAACGATATTCTGCAGGGTTGTATGGATTCAACCGATACGGCAAGGCTATACTTCCCTCTTTTCCATTCCCGTGATGCCTGCCCCTCCCACAAGACTGCCCAGCTGTCCTGTGCTTTCAATGAAGTGAAGTGTCACGTTTAAGTCGCTGCCCTTTTTGTGAATTTTCTTCTTCCCGCCAGTACCAGTTGCTGCCACCCGCAATATTCCCCACGTGCTGGTCTGTTGTTTGCCATTCCCCCCTTTTGTTTCCGTTTCCATCCCACTTCTCTGCTTCTTGGTTTGTATGCCGATGTGATTTGCCTTTTATGATTCTCATAAAGTTGAAGTGGCTCCGTTTTTTTTCTAGACATCAAATCAAGAGACCACTCAGTACCAAGTGCCATCTCTAGCTAGTATTTTGGTCTGGATGGCTTTGATGCTGAATGCTCTAGATTTTTTTTTTTTTTTTTTTTTTCCTGTGAGACACACTTTTAACTTCTTTTCCCTTCTAATTTTCTGGCTTCCTTACCATTTATTCTATATGCATAAGATTTCTGAAATGTTGGCCTCTGGGATAACTAAGGTTTTGCTGCAAAACTTATAGGTAGGTCTATAATAGTTATAAATGCACTGGAACAACAACGGGAATAGCATCGTCTTTAGTCAGAAATAAAGAAGAAGGCTGGGCATGGTGGCTCACACCTATAATCGCAGCACTTAGGAGGCCAAGGTGGGAGAATTGCCTGAGCCCAGGAGTTCGAGACCAGCCTGGGCAACATAGTGAGACCTTATCTCTACAAAAATTCAAACAAATTCACCAGGCATGGTGGTGCCTGCCTGTAATCCCAGCTACGAGGGAGGCTGAGATGGGAAGATCATCTGAGCCCAGGAGGACAAGGCTGTGGTGATCTATAATCCTGCCACTGCATTCCAGCCTGGGTGACAGAGTGAGATCCTGACTCAAAAAAAGAAAAAAAAAGATTAAAGAAGAAATATTCCAAAGGATTGGAAGCTGAAGAGGGTCAAAAATTTTTCCTAGTTCTTTTTCAATGTAACTTGTTTTGCATATTACATAACTTTGCTGCTGTTTTTAAATGAGTAACTGCACTTCTTTATTTTTTGAAAATGCAAGTGCTGAGTGCATGCCATTGTTTCACTTCTTGTTCTGTATTTGGAAAAAAAGTATGCCACCAGGTCTAAGATATTCGATGGCTTGCCAGGTAGCAGCTCCCAGAGGAAGTGAAATTCACCTGGATCCCCTGACCTATTTCTCATGATGCATACGGATGAGCAGAGTCAAACTATAGCTCTGCTCTGTCTACAAGGATAAGACTTTGAGTCTATTCCATGTGATAAAATGGGGTAATAGGGCAGCTCAAGACTCTTGTACAATTAGGATAATCTTTAGTGACTGAAGATGGCCACCCATTGAGATTCGAAGGCTTACCAGAAAACTGGTGTCAGTGATTATTTACTGAGATAATTTAAAAAACCGATAATGTTGTCTTTATACATGCGGGACCCGCCCCCACCATCTGTAACTCAGAGGTACACAGAGGTGGCTCTAACACTTCTGTTAATGGTGATTGGCTTGGACCCTGGAGGCCAAGCTTTCCCTGCTTGGCTTAAAGTTAACTGGAAAGAAGGCACATCTTTCTCTGGCAACGTCTGCACCATCACCCACAGCCACCATAGACTTGATTCCCTCTGCTGTCGCTCCCTGGGCCAGAAAGCCTTCCCTTGGCTCTGCAGTGAATGTCTGGTTTTATGGGGAAGCGGTAAGCACCCTTTGACTTTTTTTTTTTGTTTCTGCCCTGCAATACTTTGCCACAGGCAAGAAAGTGGCAAAACAGAACAAAGCCCAATCTCTTTCCCCCTTGAACAAACATTCCTTTTGTAATGTTCCTTGGCTCCCAGATTTAATATCCTACACTCATCTTCTTTGAGCTGAGTTTCTCTTCTTTAACCTAGTTACATAAATGATCAAAGCCATCCTCTAATTCTTCTCATCTTTCCAAAGCATCTGTCAGGGGCAAGCTCCAGAGTCTTTCTACAGTAATTAGGAGAGGAGTTACTATGTGAAGCTTGTTTCTTTGCTTTATTTCTTCATTTATTTGAATATAAACATAGCATCCATTTTCTGTTCATCATAATTCATCGACGAAATGAGGTTTGCTATTTTAAATATTTTCTTTTTGAACATATAGAAGGTGGTTTCCTCATTTCAGCATTATTGGTATTTTATGCTGGATAATTCTTTGTTTTAGAAGGTTGTCATGTGCCCTATAAGAATTTTCACAGCAGCCCTGGTCTCTGCCCACTAGATGGAGTTCCTCTCCTCTCCCCTTTTTTGTGTCAACCAAAAATGTCTCCAAATATTGCCAAATGTCTCCCTGGGGCAAAATCACCCTGGATTTGAGAACCACTGATATAGACCATATACGAACCATTTTATTCAGGATGATATAGCTGGCAGAAGCAACATTTCTTTCTTGAGTGTCTTGAAGTGAAACAAAAGGAACTTGGATTTTCGTCAGATTTGGTCTTTACTCTCTAGTTGGCTCCTAATGTATACTTATGAATGTTTTCTGGGCAAATTTTCTCTGATCAGTTTATTGCTATCTATTCTCTTGCCCAATTATTCACATAAATAAGAGCTTACAAAATTTATTTAACACACAGAATCTCATCTATTCCCATAACGATAAGGAGTGGGTACTAATAGCCATGGTGGTGTGTCGAATGGCACAGAAAGAAAGATTTGGAGGAAGAGAAGCTGAATCTTCAGTTCAGACACCACTGTTCCCTGGCTCTGAAAACTGAGGCTCATTCCTTAGCTTCTGTGCACCTGGGTTTCCTCACCTGGAATGTGGGATGATGAATGCTGGAAGAGGCTAAGTGTGGTGGTTCATGTCTGCAATACCAGCCCTTTGGGAGGTCAAGGCAGGAGAATCACTTGAGCCCAGGAATTAGAGACCACTCTGGGCAACATAGCAAGACCCCTGTCTCTACAAAAAAAAAAAAAAAAGCCAGGCATGGTGGTACACATCTGTAGTCCTAGCTACTTAGGAAGCTAAGGTAGGATGATCACTTGAGCCCAGGAATTTGAGGTTGGCCTGGGCAATATAGCCAGACACCATCTCTGCCAAAACAACAACAAACAAAAAAACCTTGGAGGGGTGCTGGAAGAATTTAAAAAAGGAAGCTGGGATATGTAACGATGTTTTGCACTAGTAGAGGATTAATCAGTTATAGCTTTGATTGATTACCACACCAAGCCAGAGATTCCTTTGCGACACCACAGCTGCATATTAAAGCAGCTTTCTCAGTTTCAGAATACTCAGAGATCCCCCTGAAGCATATATGGGGGCCACATAAAGAATCCCTCTAGTGAAAGTCTTCTAATTTCAAATATCTTTTCTTCCAATTGACTCAGGTGAATCGTGTCCGGTTGGCCCAATGCTTTAACATGGCACCGCTTTTCTGTGGAAATCATTTGATTCCTATTTCCCCTGATGCTACAGGACGGGCTACATGTTTGGCCAACACATCCTCGAAGTACATCATTGGTTTCCTGGAGTAGAAAGAGGCTCACCAATTTTTCTTCTTCAGCAAAAAAGGCGAAGAAGGGTAATTGGTGAAAAGGGGTCACGATCATTCAGTATGATTAGTCTTTGCCTTAGTTTCCTATGACTTGTAACAAATGACCACCAACGTAGTCATTTGACACAGCACACATTTATTATCTAGCCGGGCTCAGTGGCGCAGCCTGTGATCCCAGCGCTTTTGGAGGCTGAGGTGAGTGGACTGCCTGAGCCCGAGGGTTCGAGACCCACCTGGGCAACTTGGTGAGACCTCATCTCCATAATAAATCAAAAATTAGCCAGGCATGGTAGCAGGCGCCTATAGTTCCAGCTACTTGGAAGGCGGAGGCGGAAGGATCGCCGGAGCCCAGCAGGTCGAGGCTGCGGTGGCCGGGAGCGGCCACTGCACTCCAGTCTGGGTGACGGAGTGAGACTCCAACTCAAAAAAAACAAAACAACAACAACAAAAACAAACAAAAAACCCCAAAACACATTTATTATCTTACAGTTCTGGAGGTCAGCATGGGCCTCATTCAGCCAAAATCAAGGGGTCAGCCAGGTTGCATTCCTTTCTGGAGGCTTCAGGCGAGGATTTGATCTTCTTGCCTTTTCCAGCTTGCAGGGTCTGCCTGCATTCCTTGACTCATGACCCCTTCCATCTTCAAGCACCAATGACCAGCTGAGTCTTTCTCACATTACCTCACTTGGCGTTCACTCATGCCTCCCTTTTCCGCTTTCAGGAAGCCTTGGGAGTACATTTGGCTCATCAGGATTGTCCAGGATAATCTCCCTATTTTATTTTATTTTATTTTTTTGAGTTGGAGTCCCACTCGATCGCCCAGACTGGAGTGGAGTGGCCGCTCCCGGCCACCGCAGCCTCGACCTGCTGGGCTCCGGCGATCCTTCCGCCTCCGCCTTCCAAGTAGCTGGAACTACAGGTGCGCGCTACCACGCCCGGCTAATTTTTTGATTTATTGTAGAGATGAGGTTTCGCCTGCCCAGGCGGGTCTCGAACCCGCGGGCTCAGGCAATCCACTCACCTCAGCCTCCCAAGGCACGGGATTACAGGCTGAGCCACCGAGCCCG
>CAUYQG010075358.1:0-19626 GCA_963574415.1 Tarsius wallacei | reverse complement strand
GCTGATTTTTTGTCCTGATGATCTGTCTAGGGTTGTGAGTGTGGTATTAAAGTCCCCAGCTATGATACTGTTAGAGCCAATATCTTTTTTGAGTTTACCTAGAAGCTGTTTTATGAAAGTTGGTGCTCCTATGTTGGGTGCATGTATGTTTAGGATGGATATTTCTTACTGATGGATTGAATCTTTTATCATTATATAGTGGCCTTCTGTGTCTTTTTTAAAATTTTTGATAGCTTAAAGGGTATTTTTGTCTGAGATTAAGACCGCAACTCCTCCTTTCTTTTGCAATCCGTTTTCCTGAAATTTTGCTTCCCATCCTCTTACTTTGAGTCTGTGAGTGTCCTTTCTAGTGAGATGAGTTCTTGGAGGCAAAATATTGTTGCCTGGTGATATTTTATCCATTTTGCCATTCTGTGTCTTTTCAGTGGTGCATTTAGTCCGTTCACATTCAAACTAATTATTGAAAAGTGAGAGTTGATCCCTATCATAATGTTCTTACAGTGTTGTGTTGTTCTTCCTGTTTGTGTGATGTCTTTCTTTTTTTTTTTTTTTTTTTGAGTTGGAGTCTCACTCTGTCACCCAGACTGGAGTGCAGTGGCTGCTCCCGGCCACCACAGCCTCGACCTGCTGGGCTCTGGCAATCCTTCTACCCCAGCCTTCCAAGTAGCTGGAACTACAGACGCGCGCTACCACGCCCGGCTAATTTTTTTATTTATTGTAGAGATGAGGTCTTGCCAAGTTGCCCAGGTGGGTCTCGAACCCGTGGGCTCAGGCAATCCACTCACCTCAGCCTCCCAAAGGCACAGGATTACAGGCTGAGCCACCGAGCCCGGCTGTGATGTCTTTCTTTTGGCTTTGGAGTTGGCTCATGTGCATTTTAATCTTTTGCCTGTACTCTTGTGAAGAACATTGTTGTTCTTTTTTCCTTTTCTTCTGTGTTCAATACTTTCTTAAGTGTTTCTTGTAGAGGTGGTCTGGTGGCAGTGTAGGCTCTTAGAGATTGGATATCTGGGAAAGATTTCAATTCTCCCTCACTGATGAAGCTTGACTTGGCTGGGGAGGTTATTCTTGTTTGAAATTATTTATCTTTTAGAACTTTGAAGTAGGACTCCAAGCTCTCCTAGCCTGGAGGGTTTCTGTAGATAAATCCGCTGCTATTCTAATTGGTCTTCCCTGGTATGTAGTCTGACCTTTTTCTTCTGCTGCCTTTAGGACTTTTTCTTTTATACCTTCTTTGTGTAGGCAAATTACTATGTGTCTAAAAGTTGGTATTTTCATATGATATCTTGAAGGGGTTCTCTGAATCTCTTCTGTTTGAATGATCAGGTCTCTGATGAGATGTTGAAAATTTCCTTGGATGACCTCATGAAATGTTTGTTCCTAAGTGCTCTCATTCTCTTTTTGTGCTTCAGGGATGTCAATTAGGCATAAGTGTGGTCTGTTAATATAATTACGCACTTCTTGAAGACTTTAGTCTATCTTTTTAATCTCCCTTTCTATGTTTTTTAACTGATTGCGTCAATTTCACATTCATCAATTTCGTACATTCTTTCTTCTCCTTGGTTAATTCTATTTTCCATGCTTGTAAGTTTATTATTTATGTTGTTTACTGTATTCTTTATTGCCATTATCTCAGTTATCAACTCTTTCATACTTTCTTCTTGTCTCTCTTTGTTTCTATTCATTCTCTCCATTAATACATTGATATCTGGATTTGCAGACTGAGATCAGTCCTTTTGTGGACTCTTCATAGTTTGAGTTCCAAAGTCTGTATTCTCAGACATTGTCTTTCCAGAGACCAAGGGTGTACCTGTGTTTTTCTGTTGATTCTTTTTCATTTGTGATGAATTGTCCCTCCTTTCTTTCACCTCTTCAATTCCATTGTTCAGTGAGATGGGGGATAGCTTTCACTTCTCTTTGCTCAAACCCCATTCTCTCTTAGGTGGAGCTTCTAGGTTTGTTCAATTTTGAGGCCAGACTGGGGATGAGGGACTGTGGTATCTTTTTTCAATTTTGAGATTTGATTAGAGTGAAATGGATGTAGCTACAGTTCAGAAGCTACCCACAGATTACAGTATCTGCTGACTGAAGAGTGGACCCCCTGAAACATACTTTGTTTGAAATATATTTTTTTAAAAAGACCTCCCTCTTGTAGCATTTCTGGAACTTCAGGTTCCTTTTCTTTTCTTTTTTTTTCCTGGTGTGTCTCAAGCACCACTGCTTTTGGCTCCTGTCATGGTAAGGAGCAGGCTTCAGTCTCCAGACCCTCCCTCATACTCTCAATGCAGACGGATCTGGTTGCTCTCAATGTGGTTCAGATACTCCATGGAGAGGGGGTAAATAAAATCAGGGCTCACCCCAACTCATTTGCTGCTACTGCTGCTGCTAGGTCTCCCACTCAGATCACAAATTCTGTGTTTGTTCCAGATTGCGGTGGGGTGTCTGTCTCTTTGGTATCATGCACTTGAAGTATCATTTCTGAGCCAGTGATGGTCAATCCCAGAAAGGTGAGGAGATTGCCCATCAGTCTCAGGATGGAGCCTGTTCAGAGTTGGGGGTGCTAAAGCAGGTCTCTGCCTGGTTCTGGAACAGAGAAAATGGCATTGGTCTACATCTCCTTCTCCAGTGGGGCTCAGCCTCAGATTTCCTCCTTGCACTTTCTCCAGGTTCCTGCTTTCAGTGCTTGGCCTGCTGTTGTAAGTTGTGGTGTGGGCCAGGTGTCAAGATGCAGCTGATTTCTGCTGCTTTTTTTCCCAAGATATGTTCTGAGAATGGCAGATGAAACTATGCACTGGGTATTCCAATTTCAGAGCAGCAGCAAGTTGCAGCTGCCTCTGCAGGGGAGCCCTGGATGCTTCATCCTGTGTTACCCCTCAGTGGGGCATTTGCTCACTCACTGGGATGTACCCGTGCATGCAGATTCAACCTTATGGACACTTACCCATGCAGAGACTCTCACACTCCCACTGCTTCTGTTACCATCTTTCCTCCTCTCTGAGTTGTTTTTTTTTTTTCTACGTTTTTAACAGACTGTGTTAATTCCATAATTTGACCCCAAGCTCTTTCCTCTGCTTGTTTATGCTTCTTCCCAATACTGGTTACTTTGTTATTGATTTTGAGGATGAAGTTTTCTAATTCCACTATTTCAGAATAGGCTTTTTTGAAATTGGCCAACTCTACTTTTACTTCCTATATGATTTGTTTGCATTTTGCTTCATGTTTTTCTTGATTCCTATTCATTTGTGCCATCCATTTTTTGATTTCTGTGTCTGGCATCTGGGCAGGTCATCCTGAGGGGTTTCCAATTTTGTGTTCCAATAACTGCTTTTATGTGCTGTCTCATTAACATTCTGAGGGTTGCTTTTGTTTCTTTGTTTACTTTTCTTCATTTGTGTCAAATATTTTACTCAATGAGAAAGAAAGGGGCTCCGCCCTGTGAAAGGTTCTTGTTACTGGAGATTTTCTCTCCTACTGCTAAATTAGTAAGGCCAGTTTTCAACCCCTATAGTGTGTGGCTGATAAATTGAGTTGGCTGGTAGGAGGTGAACTGACATAATGCTTCCTGGAATCTCTTACCACCCACCCTATCCAGCATGATCCCAGCTGCTGTATACACCTAGCTCATGAGAAGGAATAAGGAATCCAGATTTCTGCACCTACTTTTTTGGTCTATGTGTGCTCAAAAAGACCCCTGCCGGGTGTGGGGAGTTTCATCCTTCCAAACATGTTCAGGGTGCTTCCTTTAATTGGCAGCTGAATCTCTACTCTCTGCCCTGCCCTGCAAGAGAGGCATCACTTTGTTGCTCCACCAGGTGCCTAGTGGCGAACATATACATCAAATTCACCCCACAGACTGGTCTTCCCCATGCAGTTCCACTCCCCATTCCACCTTGGATCTAGAGCTCACCACTGCATCCTGACCAGGCCTCCTCCCATGTGAAACTTACATTTTATACACTGTTGGGAGAGAGTGAACTGACTCAAAGCATTTTGTAATCACTCACCCCTCTCTTTCTCCTAACTGATCTTTCTTTTCTGTGCATACCTGGCACAGAGTGGGGAATGGAGCACCTGGAATTCCACACCTGGGATGACTCTGTGAACTCAGAGACAGCTTTGCTGGGGTCAAGATATATAAGCTATCTAAAAGTACTCAGGGTATGTTCATCTAACAATGGCTGAATCCCTACTCTCTGTCTTGCTAGGTGAGAGTGGTGCCAATCAGCTGCTCCATGGTGGCTATCTTGACTCCACCACTAAATAATGGTTTCATTATATTAAAATGTTCAAACTAGTTATTTTATAAAAAGTGAAGATCTTAAATTTCATTCATAAAAATTAAAATTAGCCAGGTGTGATGGCTAATGCTTGTAATCCCAGCACTTGAGAAGGCTAAAACAAGAGAATTATTTGAGCACATGAATTCAAGGCCAGCCTAGACAACTTAATGAGACCCGGTTTTTACCAAAACTAAAAATTAAAAATAGTCTGGCATGGTGGTATAAGCCTGTAGTCCCACCTACTCAGGACACTGAGGTGAGAGGATCATTTGAGGCCAGGAGATTGAGGCTTCAGTGACCTATAATCATGCCACTGCACTTTATCTTGTATGATTTAGTGAGACCCTGATTTTTAGAAAATATACATTTTTTAAAAGCATACAATTTGTGTGTTTATGTGTGCTTGTGCATGTATATTTATCTGATACTAACATATAATTTTCAAAATACATCCAAGGTCTTAATTAAGAATCTGATATCTAATAGGCTTGTTATTTTGGATGGGTAGAGAGTCTAATATTCAATAAATACGTCTTATTCCTATCTACACCACTAATCACAACAATTTCTGGTGTATAAAGGACTTGTATGTAAAAATCATCATTTTAAAACTTTTAAAACTTTTATGGGAAAATATCTTTAACAACCTGTAGTGAAGAAGGATTCTAAAGCCAAACCATGCATAACAGTGATAGTTTCAATTAAAATTTAAACTATTTCCTCTAAAATTTACTACAACAAAGTGAAAATATAAGATTTGCTATTGTGACCAGAATACTCAGGCATAAATACATATATTTGTGTTGTTCATTGTAGCAACAATTCAGAAACAGGCTATATGCCCAACAACAATGGTAGAATTGCTAAACAACTTAGGGTGTTTTCATAAAATTACCCAAATGAAAAAAATAAAATAAAGCAGTGTTTCAATATTGGAAGATCTCAAAGTAACAATATGAAAAAATAAAATCATGTAACGATGCATATTGTATTAATTGATTTATGTAAAATACAAAGTATACATATGTGGTAGCATCTAGAGAAATCATAGACAGCGCAAGATGACTGTGACTTCCTGGGAAACATAAAGTGATGCAATCATGCAGGAGTACACAGGAGGCTTTGTGTTTCTTGGTGATTTTTCAAATCCTGAACTAAGTAAAGTCAATGCATGTTTACTTCTTCATTATTTCTGAAGCTGCACAAGTCCACTCTCTATCCTTTTTACTATATATGAAGTTCTTATAGTAAAGATGTTAAAGTGTAAATAGGAATGTAATACTTTTGCAGCAGTGAATGTAGACTGCTGGAGCTGGATGCTTCATTGTTTGACAAGAAAAAGAGTCTTAGTCAGGTTTGGGGGCTAGAAAAGCACACAAGGGAGTTAGGGTTTCTAAATACATAGTGAAAGAGAGAAGATAAGACAATTCCTATTAAGAATCAAAAACATTCCACACACAAGTGGTTTATTTTCCACCTGTGTCCTGGGTATGAGAAGAAACTTTTACCCAGTGGTATAGGAGGAAAACACATAAAGATAATTGGTGTAAATACATTTCTAGATGGGGCAGGGACATATGTACTGGACAAAAAAGGTATTATTGCCTTGTCTGTTTTTCATGATAAATGGAGAATAATGCTCTTTAAAAATAAGAAAGGCAGAAATGGGCAGTTGCAGACATTGAAAATTTTTGAATTTACTACAGGAAGATAATTTAGAAGGAACAGATAATGGTAACAGAATAGTGTGCAGGCGTTACTGAGTATAAAGACAAGATATGTTATATTATCACCAATCTACACAGCTAACTGATTTTCTTCATTAATACTCAGAAACTCAGCAGCAGAATAAAAAATTTATTGATAGATAAAGGACTTGTGAAGTCATATAAAAGACAAAGCAGAGAGTTTCAGATCACTGAGAAGGAAATGACGAAAGTGAGGAAAGTCTTACTTCCAGATTGAAGAGGTAAGGATATAAAAACAGGAACCACAGAAAAATTGGAACTCGGGTCAAAAGACAATGGAATATAAACCTAGTTATACCAGCGGCAAGGGAAGAAGAAGTTACATTCAAGTCTGGAATATTGAGGAAAGTTACTTCAAAAATTAAGATACAGGTAATGGGAAAGTCCAGACAGGGCCATGTGTCCAAGTAGAAATTACCTGATCATAGTTGAAAAGTAAAGAAAATATACTATGGCACATTTCATTGTTTTGGAGCTTAATGACTGTGGTTTAGGAAAATAAAGTCCAGGAAAAATGCTTTCACCATGTGCCAGAAATTCCTGAGATGTTTATACATATAAATTTACATTGAACTATCTAATGTCAATTCATTATATCCACTGGCAGTTAGATAAAATACTGGGGGCATATTGAAATTCTGTTTTCTTCTACAAATGCCTCATGCTTCATTTTAAACTTTTGTTCTAAATTTTAAATGATATTTTCTTTTAAATAAATATCAGTAACATCAGTTTGAATGTCTGCACATGTGAGTTTTTCACATCTTGATGTGTCATAAAAAGTGCCAAGGGGAGATATCCATAGGCCAGATTGACTGCAGGCCTGGAAGATGTTGTTTATACACTCAACTGTGCAACAACTTGCTGGGTGACATACAGCAAGCCACTACATCTCTTTTGCACACAGATTTATTTACTAATTGGTATAATGGTACTGTATCTGTTTCCTTCACAATTTTGTAAAGAACCAATAAGATTATGCATGTCAGAGTAAAATAGAAATACAAGATATTATAAAGTTTATGATTCTACTAGTACTAAATATTGAGAAATTGTCAAGCAAGATTAAGGGAACAAAACATTACATGGAATTCACTGTAGATATGAATATGAGTTAATAGTCAAATTATTCTGATTTTATTTTGTTTTTATAGATTTAAGAAGTATAAGTGCAATTTTGTTGCACAGATATATTGATATACAGAGATAGATAGTAACAAGATTCATCTTCCTCTTTACCTCTCAATAAAAGCATACACCTCACTGTCTATTACTCTTACCATGCTATCTTTAAAAAAAATTAATTTAACTTAACTTTTATGTAGGAGATACAAGTGCAGGTTTCTTACATGTGTCTATTGCATAGTGGTAAAGTCTAGACTTTATTTAGTGTACCCATCATCCAAAGAGTAAACATTGTATCCAATAAGTAATTATTCAGTTCTCACACCCTACCTTCCACCTTTCTATTTTCTGGTCTCCAACATCTATTACTCCACTCTAAATGCCTATGCGTACCCATTATTTAGCTTCCACTTATAAGTAAGAACATGAAGTATTTGACTTTCTGATTCTAAGTTACTCCACTTACAGTAATGGCCTCCAGTTCTGTCCATGTTGCTGCAAAAGACATGATTTTATTTTATATTTTTTAGCTGAGTAGTATTCCATGGTGTACGTATACCACATTTTCTTTATCTTAATGGGCATTTAGGTTGATTCCACATTTTACCAATTGTGAATTGTGCACTGACAAGCATAGAAGTTCAGGTGTCTTTTTTGTATAATGACTTATTTTTCTTTGAGTAGATACCAAGTAGTGGGATTGCTGGATCAAATGGTAAATCTTTTAGTTTTTTAAGAACTCTCCATACTGTTTCCATAGAGGTTGTACTAATTTACATTCCTGTTGATAGTTTATACATGTTCCCTTTTCACATATCTGTGCCAACATCTATTGATTTTGACTTTTTAATAATAGTCATTATAATTTGCATTTTTACATTGCAAATGCGTTTATTTATTTATTTTAAATATGTGAGTACAATTCAGGGTTTGGTATACAAATGTTCATTATGCAGGTACCCTTGTTGATGAAGTATGCCCCACCCTCCCCTGGCAGTTTCCCACTACTGCCAATCCCTTCCTTATAGTATTAAGACAGTTGTTCAAGGTCCGTTTATGAGTGACAGCACGTGATACTTGTTTCTTTGTTTCTGTGACAGATCATTCAGTATTCTAACCTCTAAGTCCATCCAAGTTGCTGTGAAGTTCATAATTTTGTCCTTCTTTATTGCTGCATAATATTCCATCATGTGTATGTACCACATTTTTAATCCAGTCCTCCTTTGATGGGCAGCAGAGTCGGTTCCATGGTTTTGCTATTATAAATAATATTGCAATAAACATGTGTGTGTAGGTATCTTTTTCATAGAATGACTTGAGTTCCTCCAGGTATATTCCCAGTAGGGCTATTGTGTGTTCATACAGGAGATCGATTTATGGGTCTTTTAGGAATCGCCACACTGTTTTCAGCAGAGGCTCTGTTAGTTTACACTCCCACCAACAGTGTAGAAGTTTTCCCTTTTCTCTGCATCCTCTCCAGCATCTGTTGTTTTTTGAGTTATTGTTGATGGTCATCCTGACTGGAATTAGGTGGTATCTCAGTGTTGTTTTAATTTACATTTCTTTGATGATTAGTGAGGTTGAGCATTTTTTCATATATCTGTTGACTGCTCATATGTCTTCTTCTGAGAAGTGTCTATTAATATCTTTTGCCCACTTTATAATGGGGCTCTTTGTTTTTATTTTTTTTTCTTTTCAGCACGTTTTAATTTCTTGTAGATCCTGGATGTTAGGTGTTTGTCAGATATATAGTTGGCAAATATTATTTCCTTGTCTGTGAACTATCTCCCCACTCTCTCAATGGTTTCTTTGGCTTTGTGGAAGCTTGTCAGTTTGATGAGGTCTCACTTGTCTATATCTTGTCTCTTAAGACCTGGGCACTTGGAGTTTTGATCAGGAATTGGTTACCAGTTCCAACTTTCATAAGGATGTCTCCTTCATTTTCTAAGTTTCTTATAGTTTGAAGTTTAATGGTTAGGTCTTCGATCCATTTAGAGTTGATACTTGTGTATGGAGACTGGCAGGGGTCTTGTTTTAATTTTCTGCATGTGGTCAGCCAGTTTTCCCAGCACCATTTACTAAATAGTTTCTCCTCTCCCCAGTAGATGATGGTGGAGGCTTTGTTGAAGATGAGTTGGTTGAAAAATTGATGTTTTGCTTCTGGAATCTCTGTCTTGTACCACTGACACAAACAAATGGAAAAATATTCCATGCTCATAGATTGCAAGAATCAACATTGTTAAGATGTCCATCCTACCCAATGCAATCTCAGATTTAATGCAATAGCCATTAAATTACCAACAGCATTCTTCTTAGACCTGGAAATGACAATATAGGAATTATATGGAAACATAAATGGCCATGAATAGCCAAAATAATCCTCAGCAAAAAAAAAAAAAGTAGGAGGCATCAGGCTCCCAGATTTTAATTTGCATTTTTAATTTGCATTCTCTGATGATTAGTGATGTTGAGTATTTTTTCATGTTTTTGACTGCTAGTATGTCTTCTTTTGAAAATGTCTGTTCATGTCTCTTTACCCACATTTTAACAGGGTTATTTGTTTCTATATTGTTGAGTTTTTCCTTGTAGAATCTGGATATTAGTCCTTGGTTGCATGCATAGTTTGCAAATATTTTATCACATTCTGTAGGTTGTCTGTTTACCCTATTTACTTTTTTTTCTTTTTGCTATGTGGAAGTTTTTTTTATTGTTACATAAATATTATAGTGTTAATATATTATATTTTTAATATAAATAATTTGACAAATTTAATTTTGTGTGTTATGTCTCTTCATTGTATTTTATAAAACTCTAAAACATTTTTTGGTATTAATTATTCATTTATAAAGAATCTTTTTTCTCCTTGATAGCTTATGTAGATAGAGCACATAAAATGTAAATTAGTGTCAAAAAGCAAATAAAACATATTGTAGTAAGCTTTCCATAAGATATGATATGACGCCAGGCTCGGTGGCTCAGCCTGTAATGCCGCGCCTTTGGGAGGCTGAGGTGAGTGGATTGCCTGAGCCTGCAGGTTCAAGACCCGCCTGGGCAAGCGAGACCTCATCTCTACAATAAATCAAAAAATTAGCGCCTGTAGTTCCAGCTACTTGGAAGGCTGAGGCGGAAGGATCGCCGGAGCCCAGCAGGTCGAGGCTGCGGTGGCCGGGAGCAGCCACTGTGCTCCAGTCGGGGCGACAGAGTGAGACTCCAACTAAAAAAAAAAAAAAAAAAAAAAGATATGATATGACAAAACAAACTACAGATAATAATTACAATGTTTTAATACAGTATACATCATTTGATATGTTTTAAAAAGGAAAAGAATATAGCTTTATTATTAATAATAAATTATAACACTTTTAAGTTTAAGAAACTTCTGTAATTAAAAAACTGAAAGACAGTATTTTCCTCTGGCAATGTATTTCCTATGGAATGACAAACATTCAGTAAGTGGCCCTATATACCCAAAGCACTTTTGGCTAAGTTACATTGTACACATTTCAAAATAATATCACTTAGCATATGTAAGAATTTGTTTGTTGAGATTATTCTGCCTTTCTGAATTTAAAATTCACAAGCCCTTATGAGTTTGTACACCATTGTATACCCTATTCCATCCTAATACAGGATATTTGTTTTTTAGATATTCAGTAATTTTGTCTAAAATTTCAAATGTTATCTAAGTAGAATTGTCTATCGCATTTCCTTTTAAAAATAAGAACTTCACCCAGCCGGGCTCGGTGGCTCAGCCTGTAATCTTGCGCTTTGAAAGGCTGAGGTGAGTGGATTGCCTGAGCCCGTGGGTTCGAGATCCATATTGGCAGGCGAGAACTCATCTCTACAATAAATCAAAAATTAGCCGGGCGTGGTAGTGCGCGCCTGTAGTTCCACCTACTTGGAAGGCTGAGGCGAAAGGATCGCCGGAGCCCAGCAGGTCGAGGCTGCGGTGGCCGGGAGCGGCCACTACACTCCAGTCTGGGCGACAGAGTGAGACTCCACCTCAAAAAAAAAAAAAAAAAAAAAAAAAGAACTTCAGTTTATGAAATTTGGTGCTTATAAAGTAGTTTTGTTACATTTTTAAAATGTATATAAAATCATAAAGTTTACGTGATATATAAAAATTATATAAACTTACATATAATATATATACAATACGTAATGTATATTCATGTATTATTTAAAATAATTTGTAGCATATAAACAGTCACATTTAAGATTCTATCATGTTTGTAATAAACCAACCTCTTTTGTGTCAAAAATGATCACTATGACAAGACTGCAAGAATCACTTTTTTAAGAATATATTCTAGGAGAAAGCCTAAATGCTTTTCAGATATACACAAATTCTTACCTTCTTAAATGTCTGTACTTTGCCTTATAAGACCTGCACATCCCTCTCCTGATTCTATTTCCTGAAAGAATAATGAGTGCCTCAATCGGTTTCCACATATTTTAAAATTACTTATCTGTCACCTGCTGCAGAGTGCACATAGTTTCATGCAAGAAAATAATTACAGCTGTAGAAACATTCTTTGGACAATGTGAAAGATCCTTTGCTATTTATCTGTGTTGTTCCAAAACAGTAGCAGAACAAAATTGAATAAAGTTAGATTTGCAATTATTTATTGTTATCTTTTAGATTTTTTTTTTTAACCTGGGTAACACAGAAGATTAAACATAATCAGTTCCAGCTGGAAACACTTCTACAGTATGTCAAGGACAATAAGTTCACAAATTGACTTTACCTGCTATTCATGTGGTATATGAAAAGAATCGGGCAAAGGGGAATTTAATTAGTGTGTCTCATAGTAGGAATAAATAGAAAAAAAGATAGACTGCTCATTGCATTGAAAATGAGTAGCATGGTTAGCTGTCAACAACTGAGCAGAAGTGGTTTGTTAGCATTTCGTTGGTCACAGAAAATTTGATTTTATTAGATTATCTCATGTGGAGTCAAACTTGCATATGATTTTAAGTTTAAATGGCAAAATACAATTTTATTATACATTTAAGTATGGAGACTTGTTATCTAAAAGATATAATGACACTAAATTCTTTAGTTTATTTACACTAAAAAGCTAAAAGGTTATAATAGCTACTGAATAGCAAAACAATACATATCTCTGATTCAATGAAGTGCATTATCAAAAATATTTTATTATATATTATGTATAATTATTATTCACTGTCTTATTAAGAAAAAGGAATTCTCAAAAGTAAAAATCAAGAATTGCATAAAATGTCAATTTTATGCTAGTAACTATCAGATTTAAACTATGTAATGGATAAGTATTATAATAATTTTATTTTGGTAAGGTATTATAATAATTTTCATTTCAGTAAAATAAAATTATACATTTCCCAAGAAATCATGCAAATAAGAGTAAAAACATATAATTTAGGATATTTAATGTAAAATAATTTGCATTATTTGTCACTACATTCCATTTCTGATATTTAGGATCTAATCCAATATTATTTTTTATTTATGTGTCTTATTTATTGCCTTTGAATTAGCAAAAAACATAGTTTATGCTTCATACACACAAAAAAAGTTTAGTTTTTTTGTATTATATGAAGAATCCAAATGAAAGGAATGCATGCATTCATACAAGTATGTTACAAAAATTTTATTGAAAGCCCAGAATATGCTATCTTCTTAAAGAATATGTAGGAAAGTACACTTTCCTAAAGTAAATTAAAATTATAAGGAGAACTATCAAAATAACCGTAAAACCAAAGGAAATGGAACATGTTTTACCATAAGCAAGATTCTGCGGAACTGGGGAAAAAGAAATGCATTCTATATGCCATGGTATAAAGATGAAGTTGGGAAAAAGTTCCAGAGAAAATGACATTGAAATAGCCTTAGGGCTGTGTAAAAGTACAGTAGATTTATGAGAAATAGGCATTTTAAGTTGAGTAAATAACATTAAAGAATGTATAAAACAATAAATTACCTTTTTAACATTACTTTTGTATACCAATGCCATTCAAGGCACTTTCAAAATATCCTTTCTGTTGACATTGTGAATTTGACAGCAGTGAGAAGACAGTCAGTGACCTTAGGCTGCTGGAGTACAGTCTTTATGGTCAAATTGTGAAAGGTGTGGAATCACTGGTTTTATTATTTAAGCAATAAACAGGTAAGAATTTTAAGTAGATCTGTTTTCCAAAAAGATAATTCTGGTAGCCATATAAAGAGAGTGAAAGAGTCAAGCAGAAGCTTTTTAACTATGACTGTTTTTAGCACTGACTATGAAGTATTTCAACCAGCACACATGCAAATAACACTCACACTCAGCATACACACAGTTGAACTTGACTATAATCATACCTCCATTGAGCTGTCAGTCAGCGAGAAGTCAATAGGAAGTACAAGGGAACAAGGAATAAACTGATCAACACTAACAAGAATCAGGCAAGTCCAAAATGTGGGATAGTCTTCAGAATATCTAACTTATTCTTTTAACAAAGTAAAGATGTGCTGCCTAAAAAGAAAAGTGTTCTACCAAGACTGAGTCAGAATCAAAAGATAATTCATTGACATATGATTACAAGGATTGAACTTCATTTGCATTCTTATTCAAGCAAACTGACAATTTTTTTAATAAACAGGATTTTTTGTAAGGAAGAGATATTAGAAGATATTTGGTAATTATTCTTAATTTTTGAGATGCAAAAATAGCATTGCTGTTATTTAAAGAAAATGTCCTCTTTTTGAGAGACATACAGAAATGTCAGATTCCCAGTAGTTCTTACCACAATGCTCTGAGATTCCTTACCCTATTTACACCCACCACTTGATTTTTTCAATAATAATGATTACATTGTACTATACAATATAAATTACCTGCTGAATATAGTTATTTTAAGTTATCCCTTCACTGGAATATTATCTTTTAAAATGATAATCTATTAAATTCCCAGTTATACCTAGTGCCCAAAACACCACCTGTTGTATCTTACATTCTTAATAAATACTTGTCAAATTAATGTTAAGCAAAGCAATTATGTGAAATTGTAGACCATTAAAAACTGACTACTAGAATTCAGGAAGTCAGTTAAGATTGAGATAAATATTTAGGTGTAATTGATGAGAAATGTGGATTTTAGAAAAAGGAACTAAGAACAAAGCAAAACCCCTAAAATGATTAGATTTAAGAGACTAGAGGAAGTTCAAGTGGAAACCTGAGAAATAAAAATTTAGTGAATAACACTACTATCACAAAAAATTTTCACT
The DNA here is from genome assembly GCA_963574415.1 of Tarsius wallacei. Classification (NCBI taxonomy): domain Eukaryota; kingdom Metazoa; phylum Chordata; class Mammalia; order Primates; family Tarsiidae; genus Tarsius; species Tarsius wallacei. The sequence continues at coordinate 5,227 of CAUYQG010075358.1, read as the reverse complement.
AAAATCAGTTTTAAGACTTTAACAGTTGTTAATTCTTACTTAAAAAGAATTACTAAAACTTTATGTTAAAGTATTTTGCGATGTTGTTTTTCTTTGGATATCTTTGTTCTTCCCTTCCCAGTCTCAGGTTTTCTCATAAGTGGTCAACCAATGCTAAAAGTATTTAGGTAAGACTAATTTGCAAATTTTTATTATTAGAAAAACAAGAGTAATTTGTAACATGGATGGAGAACTAAAATTTTACCTGTTATTAATTTTTTATATTTTATTTTATTAATGGGAAAAGTTATATACCTATTATTTCTAAAAATCTGGGAATTTCTTGATATATGTTGAACAATGCTATCTGAATGTTTGTATTCTGAAAGTAAATTAATATAATTTGATTACCAAATGTATTAAAAGCTGTACTTTTCAGTAACATTTCAAAATAACCTTGAAGAGACTTCCTACCAAATGATGTTTAGTCATCTTGCCCTGGTCACCATCAAAGGTGCACTGGAACCCCAAATTGCCTGGAAGAAATATTAAGTAACTGTATTTAGGGACTTTAAACTTGAGATATAAAATTATTATTGTTATTAAGAATATAATATTTAAAGATTACATAATATTTGAAAGATAGCAATTCACTCATATATTCAGATACATGCTATATTTTTTAAAAGTTAATTTTATATGATATAATTGGCAAGATATGGTGTAAACTTGAAAATTATAGGGGAAAATCATAAATCTGTTTTATTTAAGTAGTTTGGAGTCAGAATTTTGAGCTATACTTATTTAATTAATCTTCACTTGGACCCCACATCTCTATAATAAGATTAAAACTAAAATAAATTTTTAAAAATTTTGAGCTAAATTTCTACATGACACAGTGCTTTTTTTTACTTCACTGAAAAGTAACCAAGACCATGGGATGATTTCTGCAACAAGCACTGAACTTTTTGAAGGATAAACCTACTGTGAATTTTGAATCTTTATAAGTTATTACAAAGTTGAGTCAGTAAGAATGAAGCCAATTAAAAGGTAGTTATAAAAACCATAATGTTACACAGATTTTTATTTAAAAAAAATAAATTTAATAAAATTTATTTTTAAAAAAATTGATTTAGAAATAAAATATGGTTAGGTAATTAAGATGCTAGTGACATTAGAAGAATCTGGGAAAATTTAGGGAGAAATATTAACAATTGATGCTAATGTTAAACTAGACATGCTGGACTAAAGTTAAAGATAGTTATATTTATCTTAGATATTTGGCAAACTTTTTAACAGTAAGGTCAATCAAACTGTAGAAAAGTTTTATTAATGAGGTAGATATGGCAAAGTCACTAAACATCTTTAAATAAAATTTAGCTATATTAATGGAAATGATAGAAGAGCTCTTGTTTGGCCTAGACATTTCTTCCAATCATTGCATTTGCTTTCAAACTTATCACCTATAATTTTTTATAGGCTACCAGTCTCCAGATAACTGGCATTTTCAATGACAGTACTTGAAGTTGATCTTTCTGTCTACCCAAGGACATCAGAAGTTTCTGTTTAGAACAGTGGGAATCATATAGTCAAGGATTAAAAATTGTGGCTTGCTACAAGCATGCAATTTAGCATGATAAATTATAACACACAAAACAAAGCAAAATAAAAAAATTAATTAATTAATCTCTACATTTAAATTTCTCATAGCTTCTAAACATCTGGTGAAAGGTGTTATAGAGCATGAAGGGCAACTCAAATATATCTTTTTTAAAAAAATCACTTTCTAGCATGGAAGAGTAATTATTTGAATGACATACTAGGATTAAGATTTGAATTTCAATGATTTATGTAAAAAAAAAAAACAGATAAATGACCATAGACTTATTGTAATGTCAGTGTAAAAATTGTAAATAATATATTTAATTATAAATAATATATCTAATGTAATTATAACTTTTTATATTATACAAATAAAATGATTAGACATTTTAATAATGCAAATGCAAAGGAATAAAAAGAAAGATAATTTAATCAGATAGAAAGTAGGTTTTTTCAAGGCATGAAGATATTTTTTAAAAGAGAGAAATGATAAGAAATGGTACTTTGGATTCTTTCCCACTCAATGTAAAGAAAAAGGAAGGGAAAAATTTGATTACCTTAGATAGTACTGTGCTTCAGCTGTGTAATTAAAAATTAAAGCCAAGTTTCCTTAAACTATCTGAAGTCATAACAGCACATCTTTTGATATTTGAAGACAAAAAGACAGAATCTCCTACTAAGAATTTATTAAAATTAAAAAATGAATATTAGCAACAAAATTAAGGCTCTGGAGTTTGATTTAGGTGCACACTATATGCATTCACTCATGCTACAACTATTTAGTTATTAAGTAATTTTTTTCAGCCTCTATGAAGTGCTCTGAACAAATATGGAAAATACAAGGAACACATGGAGTTCAATTGAGTCAGATTTTAAAAAACTCATAAGGTAATTGAATCCACTTTTGTTTTAAATATACCTTCAGAAGTCTTATTTTTTAAGATTTTCATATAAAATATACTGTAACGTTGACTAGACCTTGCACCCCACTTTGCATGGATTCTATACAAATCTTTCAGGCACTAATATTGTGTATGGGAACTACTGAATTCTCGTTAACTTTATATAGACCACTCAGAAACATTTGTAGGTCCTTGGTAATAACTATGTAGTCAGGTACATTGCTGAACATTTTCTGAACACTGTCTTTCCACTAGCCTTATGAGTGCTACTTTATATAGATATGGTAACTGAGGCTAAGAGAAATTTCCAATTTGCCTGGGGCTAAAGTTAATTGTCACGGACATGATTTCAAACTCTTGGATGTTCTGACTCCTAAAACTGTTCCTCCCTATTTTACTATATCCTGCCAGCTGTGGATTAACTGACCTTTTCAGTAAAGCTACCAGGGCAAACGTCTCCCAATATGTGAAAGTTCCCTAACACAATTATTTTCTGAATGGATCCACCTGCTTTCAAACATACATTGCTGTGTGCTATCTGTTTAGTTTGTGTATGGTACTAGTCATTACACAAGAAATTTTGGAAACTAGACACTATTGTGCACACCTGGGAAAGTAGTATTTGCTGACTTTTTTATGAAAAGCATACTTTAAAATATTTATACTAATACAAAGTATGGTAAGAAACTGGCCATGTTTACTCAACTAAGACATGTGGACAATGCTCTTTGATTGAGAGAGTGACTGCTCTTACAAAAGCTGCTGCAATCTGAAATGCTGCTGCTCCACCTGGCTGCACACCTTTGCTGCTCCAATTGCTTCACACTGGGTTGGACTTTCCCCTGATATTATTTCCCAGTCTTCTGCAGCCATGCTTCATTACTTGAAATTGTTCTTCAGTGTGTCTGCAGCATGTTCCTTCAGCTTGCCCTATTTGAAATCTCCCCATTTCAGCTCACCACACAACAGCTGGCCAGGTGTCCTGCTGTCATCCATTTTTTATACTTGCTCAGTCCAGTGGAGCTGAATTGTAGCAAAGAATAACTTCACCACTGTTGGGTTGGCTGTATGCCAGGACTTTGTGCTGGTGAATATGTTCCTACTTATGATGCTAACAAAAATCAATGTTAAACTCAATGACCACCATTTTGCTCATATCTTATTATGACATATTAGTAAATATTTCTATACCCTTACATTCTATAAAATCTTTCTTATTGTTATTCAAATATGTAATTTGATAACATACTACTTTTAGAATGATTTAAATACAGCTATATTAATACAGTAGAAAATTAAACAATGAATGCAGTTACCTTCAACTTGAAGGCTGTATGATAGGTTTCATAACAGTCAGCAATCTCTGACCAATTATTAAGAAATTTTGAAATGTGCAGTTGTGCAAAAGATAATGAATTCCAACTATGCACTGGAAAAAGTAATGTAAAACTGCAATTATTTTTCTAATCTTTTTTTTTTTTTTATCCAGGGGAAAAGTATTCAGAATATCAGTATAAGAAAAGCCACCAGTTAAATAGCTGATATTAGTGGAAAATATGTATCTAGTCACAGATATGTTGTGATCCTGGTCAATATGTCATTTTGAGCTCCAAACATAGCAAAATGTCCCCAAATTTTTACTTTTTAAGCTTCCTTGAGCCATATGATATTCCACAGTTAACAATATTCAGTTTCCACACACTTTCACTTAAAATACTCATAATTATAGTTAACATGAAATGACCAAATAAATAAAAGTGAGATCATAACCATGTTCCTTTCATATTCAGTATATGATAAAGTGTATTAGTTTTCTGATATGATCATAAAAGCTGGATGAGATTGAAATTGCCATGCTAGAAACTAAAGTGGAGAGTGCACAAGTACTTTTGGAAGAAGTGCTGCCAGAAAGAAACTGTACCAAGATAATAAAATATACTTACATATTTATTGACTGTAATAGGCAGATCATATTGGTATCCAAAATGTCATTAACTATAGTAAATTATACAGCTTTTTACCAAAATGCTAATCCTCCTATATCATCAGTACTATGTATTTAATTCTGCATCTTCGTCTGAATCTTTTGGAAAATTTTAGTTTGCTTCCTTGTAAATTTGGTTGTTGTTGTTGTTATTCTTAATGGTAGTGAGAATTTATAGGAATAGGTGGAATCTAATTCCAGAAGTCCATGTTCTGTGAAATAAATGGCAATTCTCGTTAACTTGTACTAAGGTGAAATCTGAGGTATTGGTTAATTATTTTTTTTTATTTTTCCTGTAAGCTGTCTATTCTATAAGTTATAGACTATAAAAGTTCTATAATCTTTGTCATTGATTGCTGGGAGCAGCAATCCTTAGTAAGAGTAAGGTAAAAGGGACCTGAAAACAGGAAAAACGCTGACTGGGAGCAAGGCCCCAGTAAAATGCGGCCATGATGGAGGCAAAGCCCCATGGATCCTGTTAACGGACCTTCCCTAATTTTGAAGGATTGCGTGCATAGGCTTGAGAATGTTCCCTCTTTATTTGTCACAGGCTATTAATTGAGATAGTAGATGCGCAGATGGATAATGGCAATTAACAGCAAAATTATACATAGGCATAGTGAAGGTGAGATTGCAGCAAAAGGGTGCCCCTTAGGGTGTGTAAGGATGTTTTTCAGTAACAGCAGGAGGTTGAGAAAAACAAGTCGACCACTTCCTCATAAACAACAGACTCCAGCTGAGAGCTGGTGGAAAACAACCG
>CAUYQG010075356.1:0-18521 GCA_963574415.1 Tarsius wallacei | reverse complement strand
GCGTGCCTGTAGTTCCAGCTACTTGGAAGGCTGAGGCGGAAGGATCGCCGGAGCCAACAGGCGAGGCTGCGGTGACCGGGAGCGGCCACTGCAATCCAGTTTGGGCGACAGAGTGAGACTCCAACTCAAAAAAAAAATTTTGTTTTAAATAAAATGTTTAATCTTTATGCCTTTGTTTTTTTATTTCAAAATTTTGGATGAAAACATTTATAGACATTTACATTAAAAGAGTACAAGTTCAGGTTTAAATAAAGCCACTAATTATAATAAGTTTTTAAGATTCATATCTTAAGATAACCCTTAAAATATGCAGAGTTCTGAAAAATAAAGAAATGCTAAAACTACAATCTTATTTTACTTGTCACTTTATTCAAGGATTCATTAATTTTTTTTCCAGTAACACTTTTTATGAGGTCCAGGATTTTGTTGTTTCTATTAATCTTTTTTGTATGTTTGCATATTGCAGCATATATTTTGTAATAAATTGTGGTATATCTCATCAGAAGTAAATACAGCAACTAGAATAATAATATTACTTACTGGCAACTGAATACTTGGTATGTTTCAAGTGCTTGGTGATTTATACCCATCATACCGTTTAGTAATCAAACAGGTCTACAGTATTGTTATTGCTATTTTTGTACAGCAGAAGACTCTGAAGTGCTTATCTTAATGTTCCTTAATATTCTGGCTCTGCTTGACTTATAATACTTTTAAAAATTATTTTTATCATTTAAGTTTTGTAAAACAATGTGACACATGTTCCAAATAATCTTGATTATTATATTAGCTATTATTAGTCAGCAAGACGGGGACTAATCATTTTACATGTTACGAATGTTACTTACTGTAGTTGTCACAAAAATCTGGTGTTAATATAATTCCAGTTAGTAGGATAGCTACATTGGTAGAATGAGTAGAAGTCTGAACATTAATTTTTCCCAGATCTGAGTTTTCAAATCCGGCACATTCTGTCATCCAAATATGGTGCCTTGCATTTATCCCCTGCTACAAACCCCATAGCTTTTTGCTTTTTTTCTGTCCTTTTGCAATTTCTCAAATCTTTCACATTTTCAAAATATATTTTTTACCATTATTCTCATTTTTTAAATCAAAACAAATAACATAAAATAGCATAACATATAATAGCAAGGAAATGTTTATAACACTGTAAATGTTATAAATGTAAATGTGTAAAATTTCATGGAAATATACACTTCATTTTAGAATTAGATTCACAATTATTAATATTTTAATGAACCAACTTAGTTTTTTAAAATTATACGTTCAGGTAGCACATGTGCAGGCTTGTTTCGGGGACAGATTACATAATGCTGAGCTTTTGGCTTCTAGAATACACATCACCCAAATAGGTAATTTTTCAACCCTCATCTCCCTCTGATGCTCTCCCTTTTTGGAGTCCCCAGTGTTTATTATTTCCATCTTAATGTCCATGTGTACCCGTTGTTTAACTCACATTTATCAGGGACAATATGCAGTACTCGATTATCTGTTTCTGAGTTATTTTACTCAGGATAACAGCCACCAGGTTCATCTGTTTTGCTACAACAGAGATAATTTCATTTTTTTAAATGGGTACATTGTATTCCATTGTGTTTATATACCACTTTTTGCATCCAGTCATTAATTGATGGGCACTTAGGTTGATTCCATGACTTCGTTGCTGTGAATAGTGCTGCGATAAACATATGAGTGCTGGTGTCTTTTTAATATAATTATTTATTTTTTGGGGGGTAGATAATAGTGAGATTGCCGGATCAAGGGGTGGTTCTGTTTTTAGTTATTTGAGAAATAGCTATACTGTTTTCCAAAGAGGTTGTACTAGTTTACATTCCCACCAACAGTTTATAAGCATCTTTTTCTCTGCATCCTTGTCAGCATCTGTTGTCTTTTGACTTGTGATAATAGCCATTCTGACTGGTATAGGTGGTGTCTCATTGTGATTTTGATTTACATTTCTCTGATTGGTGATGTTGAATAATTATTATATGTTTTTTGGCCATTTGTATATCTTTTTTTAAGACCCATTTGTTCATATCCTTTGTTCACTTTTTAATAGCCTTATTTGCTTTTTTCTTGTTTGAGTTCTGTCGATTCTGGATATTGATCTTTTGTTGGATTAATGTTACAGATATGTTCTCCCATTCAGTAAGTTTTCTGTTACTCTGTTGACAGTTTCTTTTGTTGTGCAGAAGCTGTTTAGTTTAAGTCTCATTTGTCTATATTTGTTTTGGCTGTCTTTGCTTTTGAGGTCTTAGTCATAATTTCTTTGCCTAGGACAATGTCCAGAAGAGTTTTTCCTAGATTTTCTTTTAGAATTTTAATAGTTATAGGTGTTGATTTTAATTCTTTAATTCATATTTAGTTATTTTTTGTACATGCTTAGAGATAGAAGTCAAGTTTTATTTTTCCACATTTGACTATCCAATTTTTCCAGGGCTATTTATTGAGTAGAGTGTTCTTTCCTCGCTGCTTATTTTTATTGACTTTGTTGAAGATCAATTGGTTTTAAGTATGTGGCTTTCTGTTCCATTGGTCTACTTGTCTATTTTTGTACCAATACTGTCCTGTTTTGACTGCTATAGCCTTGTGGTATAATTTGAAGTCAGGTAATGTAATGTGATGCCTCCAAATTTGTTTTTGTTTTGCTTTGTTTTTGCTTAGAATTGCTTTGACTATTCAGGCTCTTTTTTTGGTTCCATAGGAACTTTGGGATTTTGTTTCCTAATTCTGCAAAAAGTGACGTTGGTAATTTGATAAGAATTGCATTGAATTTCTAAATTGCTTTGGGCAGTATGGTCATTGTACCAATATTCATTCTTTCAATCAGTGAGCATGGGATGTTTCTCCATTTGTTTGTGTCGTTTATGATTTCTTTCATCTGTGTTTTGTAGTTCTCTTTGTAGAGATCTTTTGCCTCCATGATTAAATATATTACTAGGTATTTTTTTGTGGCTATTGCAAATGGGATTGAGTTCTTGACTTGATTCTCAGTTTGAATGTCATTGGTGTATAGAACTGCTACTGATTTTTGAACATTGATTTTTATCCTGAAACATTATTGAAGTTATTTATTAAGCCTAAGAGTCCTTTAGGTTTTCTAAGTGTAAGATTATGTCGTTCACAGAGATAAGTTGACTCCCTCTTTTCCAATTGGATACCTTTTGTTTTGTTCTCTGTCCTGATTGCTCTGAAAAGCACTTTCAGTACTTTGTTAACTAGCAGTAGTGAGAGTGGGCATTTTCATCTCGGTCCAGTAGGAGGAATGCTTTCAGCTTTTTCCCATTTAGTATGATGCTGCCTGTGGGTTTGTCATATACAGCTTTCACTACTGTGAAGTATGTTCCTTCGATTTCTAGTTTATTGAGAATTTTTATCATGAAGGAACGTGGGTTTTATAGAATTCTTTTTCTGCATCTAAAGAGAAGATATTATATGTATGTGGTGAGTCATGTTTATTGATTTGTATATGTTAAACCATGCTTGCATTCGGTGGGTCAATGCTCTAATGGCATAAAACACATTTTACCTTTCAGAGGCATTCTTTTGCTGCATAACCTTTGGAATTTAAAAAATATGTATTACAAAGTAAATTATAATCTAAAAACAAGTTAGAATTGAAAATGCTTGATTTTTTTAAAACCAAGATTATTATTTTTTTTATTACATATCAGTCTTTTAGAGTTTGCCTTGAGAGGGCAAATTGTTCTTTCTTTATACTTAGTTTTTTGTTTCAAAAACACATTTATTATTTTATTCAGATGTCTTCTGGTCTCCATCCTGGATCCACTCTGATTCCAATGAATACCATTTCTGTGCCGCACGGAGAAGATGATTACGGGTATCAATGCTTGGAGGGTAAAGATTGTGCCAGTTTCTTCTGTTGCTTTGAAGACTGCAGAACAGGATCTTGGAGGGAAGGAAGGATACACATACGCATTGCAAAAATTGACTCTTACTCTAGAATATTTTTCCCAACAGCTTTTGCTCTGTTCAATCTGGTTTATTGGGTTGGTTATCTGTACTTATAAATTCCATTTCCTAGGCAAAAATTGTAAGTCTGGCTAAATTCAATATAATCTTTTGTACTTCAGTAACATGAAGTTTAATTTTTAAATGCAGAGAAATCAATGGTTAAAATGTGAATAGTACTGCAACTATTTTAAGGTCTTCATCAGTAAATAAAGTAGCAGCTTTTAGGTTAATTTATATGACACTGATTAGTTGCAAAATCTGGTATGTTAAAATAGTGTTATATATTTTTACTTAAAATTTTTTTAATTTACTTATATCATTATGATTTTAAATGGGTAATTTCTACAAATCATATTTTGAAGATGGGATGATTTAAATACATATTTTCTTTAAATATGATCTATCATTTTTGTAATGAGAGATGATTTTTAATTTGATTTTTTCTTACTTTTTATTTGTATGCCTTATTTGAAGTAGTTAGTCAAAAACATAAAGTTATGGTTTTCATGGATTTATTTCCAAGATGTTTTATTCCCAAAAAGAAATTGACTTATTTTTAAATTATCAATTACACAAAATTTATGAAAATTTTACCTATCTTTTAATCCAATCTATTTTCTGATGCAATATTAAGCAGAATTTGAGTTACATTTACTTTGGTGGTTTGTAAAACACCAGTCTTTTTTTTTTATTGGAAAACAAAAACAAAAAAATCAGAAAAAAGTTTCATTTGACCATTTTATTCTCTGCCTTACAGCATTTATGAAGTATGAAGAGGCTAACGCTGGAATGGTAAAAATCTCCCCACATTAATTAAATGCAGGACTAAATAATTACTTTTTTCTTTATGTTCTATGAGAGTGTTACAGTCCCTAAATTAACAAACACATGAGGAACAGTGTTTGCATTTATTCATGTGGTTAAAGAATTATTATCTGGAAAATTAAACTTCAGGTCATATTGAGAATATGGTCTTAAATATGTAATATTAACTTTTTTCTAGATCAGTAATGTTTTGGAAACAGTTTAGGCCTGTGCCATATATTGCTTCTTCCAGCTCCAAAGTTCTGGACCCTGTCAGTTTCACAACTGCATTATAAATTGTTATAATATCCTCTTTTCTTGAAAATGAGGGAATCCTCATAATCATGCTAAAGGTGTATTGTTTGAGATATCTTGAATGAACATGCGTTTAAATTTTAAGAGATAGGAGCAGATAAAGTTTAGACAAAATTTCACTGTAGGTAAAGTCTATCAGCTAATGGTTTTCAAATAATCTCTTTTGCTAAGAAGAGAATTTAAGAGAATTCAATTTAGTTTTCAATTAATATAATCCTGTAAGCAGTTTGAAATATCAATTGTTTATAAGAATTCCATATTCATCATCTAATTTTCTGAAGAATCACCAGGATCAGCTTGGAGATAACCTTTAAAAATGGTTTCAATTGCCAAGAGTAATGATCATGATGAAGAGTTTTATGAACAAGGCCCTTTTTAAGGTATGAGGAGAAAGCTATCACCTGTGCATTTGACACTATTTTTAATGTGATAATTCCCCTACTTGGTCAGTTAGGGTCTGGCATGGTTACACTTAATCTTTTGGAATATATAAGTGTGTTTTTCTTTTTTAATTTAAATACAGTTTATAGTGTATTTACAGTATAATCTGATTTTTTTTTTTTTGCTTTGCTTATAAACCTCTGAAAAAAATAAGCATGAATTGAACAATAATGACCAATATCCACCGACACTGCTTTTTCTTGAATGGAGAGCCAAAGTAAACTTTGGCCATGTATATATTCATTACAGATTATTCATGCATTCATTTTTACCATATTTGCATACTGATGGGCATTCTCAAGGTGACCATTAATTTAGGGGTTAAAAAAATAAGGTACTCATAAAGAATAAAATGCTTCACTAAAGTGTAGTATGGTTATTTCCATGTTTTATGCTACAACATGTTCACTCTCATGGAACAGATTTGATTTGGGGACTCTTGCAATTGTATCTGAGCATGACTATATTTTAAAACACTTAAAAATGCCTGATATAGATAGCCTTGATTTTCTCATTAGTGTTTCTTAACTTGGCTATAAATGTTGACAATATTTACATGTGGAAATAAAATGGATAAAAATAGGCTTTGCTTTTCTATATACATTTCTTGTATATACCATCAAACAAGCACTTTGTTTTCAAAGCAAATGATATTTTGAGGAGGTTGATTTAAATATGTAGATCAGAAAGAGAGGTTTATAAGCCTTGTTCTAAAAATAAGAAGAAAGAGGTAAAAAAAAAAGCACTTATTATTATTTTCCAAGAAGTCAAATATAGCTTATTTTTGAATGGGAGGTAGTCCAATTTCTGTTCCTCTCTTCTTTCAAATGTTAGTTTTACCATCTTGAGAAATATTTTTTAAACAACCGTCTTCTTACTACAGGTGATTCATTTCTTAATTGATTGGATTCACTGAGACTTGAATTTCCTGGAAGCTTTATATGTTTTTTAACACTAATATAGACCAAAAAAGTGAATATAAAGGATGAGAAAGATAACTGGAACAGAAGAATTTAGGAACATTTGGGAGATGCTAATTCATATAGACTCATCCTCTAAATATGTAACCAGGACTCAGAAGTCCAGAGAAGGGGAAATGTGATTGGCATGTTTTTATTCTCTTGGATTTATAATGACAGGGTGTATTTTATTTATTCTTGAATCGCATGGACAAAATTAGACTCACTTGAAATTAATTCCTATAATGACAAGTAGTTTCCATATCTTGACAATTCAGTAGGGAAGGATAAAAATTCCTCAGCAAGTCAAACAAAACATAAAATTTTGATGTAAGTAGAAATTAGACAATTCTGTGAATGCATTTTATTTTAAGTTAAAGACAGACTTCATTAACGAGTTTTAAAACCTGATCAGCTTCAGATTAATGCACAGTAACTATGTGTAAATATTGAGCCAATCATAAAGGTTTATTTTCCATTTGTGTTTCCATATTTTGGAATTAACATATAGTCATAAAATAGACTATATATATTTTTTCTTAGGAACAATCATAAAATTGAGAACTGCATCCTTGCCAATGATTCAGCATCAAAAAGAATGGCCAATAATACTCTCATACCAAGGGGCTCATAATTGTATGTAAAGTCAATATTTTGTAAATAGTCAATATTCCAAGTCAACATGTTGTGACTAAATACATTCTGTGCATTGATTATACGAGATTGAAGCTTTACATAAGATGATTTGTTTGAATGAAATTAAGATTAATAACCAGTAATTGAATACCATATAACAAATGAATAAGTGCACATATGAACTTATCAACGTTTTATATCATTGCCTATTCTTACTTTTTCAAAATTTCTTGGAGCAAGAGACCACATTTGAAATTATTTCATTGGCCTTAGCACTGAGCTTGAAGGTTCCCTGTAAACAATGATTTAGCATTTGACTCACCAGAAACATTTTGAAAATAATTTCTGACAAAGCGATTTTTCTTTACATTATCAAATTAATTCAACTTCTCAGTGTCATACCATATGAAGGCCAGACACACTGTGAGTCACACTTTGGTTTTTTTGTTTGTTTTACCACAAGGGAGACCTTGGTAAGGTTTTGTACTGTTACAAAAACCATTACCAATTCTTTATCAAAGAAATTTCAAATGAAGCTTCCAAACACTGTAGACCACATTGCTTTAGTTAATGTAAAGTCAATCTGCCTTTTGTGTTTGCATTTTGGAAGTGAAGTAACTTAATTCAAATATTTATACAGTACTTTCTATGTACAAAGTACTGCTCCAGATACAATAGGGAATACAAAGATGAACTCTCAAGGAACATACAATACAGTCAGAGATAAGAGGGTTTGGTATATAATTTAAGGGAAAATGATAACTCTAGGAAGGTTTCATGGAGAATATGTGTTTACAGATGGGAGCTTGAGGATTCAACAGTTGAAGGAAGCAGAGGTCACAATTTTCAGTTGGGTAAACAGCTTGAATAAAGCAAAGAAAGCATGGGCAAAAATGAAAATTCCGTTTTAACTAGAAGCTAAGATTCCTAAAGAGACAACGAAAATGAGGTTAGAAAAATAGGCCAAGAGGCAAGAATGACCTTCAGGAGGCAAAGTGATATCGTGAATTCATGAAAAGTTAAAGAGATACCTCAGTACAAAAGAGACCTTATTAGAACTGGAGAAGTTTCATCTTATTGTGTATGTTGCTTGGAGTAGGAAAAGCAAGTTAGGAAGCCACCAAGATATTGGAGACAAGAGGGAAGGAAAATCAATACTCTGATGACAGAGTCTTCAGTGGAGAGGGGAAAGCTAGCCTCAGTGGCAGACATTAAGCTTTGGCTACTGAGCAACATTAACTGAGAAACATGGTGTGTTGGGTGGAAGAGGTCCTTTATTGAATAATACTTGTTTGTGTTTGAATGGATACTGAAACACTACAGGAAAATTCTGGATGTATTACAATCTTGTTGCTGTGGAATTTTAAGCAAATGCTTATTTTTCCAATGATTCATTTTTCCCCTATAAGGAAGGAAGAAAAAGAATAATATCCCAAAATATAAATCATGAGGTGGTCTATTCAGGTTATGATTATTTTAAAAAATCTGACCCTCATTAAAAGAGCTTTTTCTTCAACTAGCCTCTTTTAGCTTTCTAACTGAGAATATGTATATATGTACCAGAGGTGCCAAAAATGTACACACATTTTAAGAGATGCCATCTATGTATTACTTTTAATTCATCATAATCAGAAATGTCTGGGTGCTGAGGGTAACCACTTTGAGCACCTCTTGTAATTGCAGAAGTCAAACGTGACTTGTATTTCATCTATAATTTTAATACATTTTTTCCCTTTTAAAAACGTGTATACATTTTTTGGTACCCTCTGTACATGGACAAAGAGAGTAAAAGAGGAGAATAATGTGTATAGAAAGAGTCTGCTATGTAAGCAGACCAATCCACAAAGTTGATTTTTGATCCTCAAACAATTTCTGAAATATCTGTTTCAGATAAACACAATAATTTTTATTATTGGACAATAAAATGTACCTGGATCCTTTGAGTCTGAATAGTAAAGACTGAAAACTGGAATGCAATTAAGCAAAAGGGCTAATTAAAGGACTTTTAAGACATGTTTTACCTAAATGGAAATAGTTTGGGTCTTGATAATTCACTGTAATAACAGTTATTTGCATCCATTAAGTGTATGTAGTCACTTCATGTAATAAAGTTTCATGGCTTGTGATTATAATGGTTTCTGTTGCTCTGCTTCTGATTCATCATTTTGAGTAGTATTTGTAAGTGTGTTGCAAAGGTATTTCCATTTTTCAAAGTATTCTGTAATTTTGTGATCTTAAGTACAAAAATAAATCCAGTAACTTGTTATGAAATAAACAGTTACATTCTCTTAAAGTGTGTCTTTTTGGAGATTTTTTTATACAGGTATGTTCCTTTATTGTTTTAGAGTGTGTGATCATGACTTTAGAATTTAAGTTAATTTCTGATCCATGATATGCCTCATTTTTTCCAAATAAGAGAATTAATTTAAGAGTTTCTTCTTGATAGAGAGTTTTGAAAAGAAATTTAATTACAAACAATTAGGTAAAGATAGTTAATGTTTATGCATGATTTTTGCTGCAAAGACTATGAATCTGGATTTTTCTAACAACTTGTAATTTCACCCTAATCTGAATGGCAAGATACTTTTCCCCAGGTGTGTCAGTGAGAGTAATTTATATTAGGATTGCTATACAGACCATTTCAAATATACTGTGTTATGAAAAATGTTTTGTTTCCTTTGAAGAAATTATGACTGAAGGAAAGTTAAAAGCCAGAAAATGAGGAAAGAAGGTATTTTCCCCTTCACCTTCCTAATTCTCCCTTCCCTGCTACCATAGTACATTATTTTTTTAAATTGTGATTCTTCTTTCTGATCCAAAATAACAAATATGTTATTTTCATAAACAGTTGAAGAAGGTGGGTGAGGACTTAGTGTTTCTGAAGTACTTGCTTTGTAACTGGAGCGTGAAATACATTGTTTATTAATAAGTTAATCTTTAAAGTAAAGAACTCTAGTTAAGAGATGGAAAAACCAAGACTCAGTATAGTAGATACATCCTCCAAGCTAATAAATCTGTAACTAAAATTAAAATTAGGAACCTCTGTCTGAAACGGCCTTCTCTTTCAATTACAAGGAATGACACTGATGACAAAGTTATTGCTTTTATGCCAACACTAGAACATGTTTCCTTCACAAAAGAGAAGGTAATATCTAAAAAAAAAAATACACTCCATTCTGTTTAAGGCATGAAAACACTACATTATTCAGTAATAGTATAATGGCATTCTCTTCGTCATCTCTTACTTGTTATTTCCAAAGTGGATTTTTTTTCCCGCTACAACATTTTAAACATATGCTAACACTGTTGTTTTTTAAATACTATTTTAGGTATCCACTCAAAATATTGAGAATTTACTTTCTAGAAAAGGAGTTGGCAAACTGTGGCCGCAACAGTGGTTATCAGAACACAGTCACCCTGCTTGTAATGTATTGCTTATAGTGGCTTTTTTGCTATAATGACATAGTTGAGTGACTGCAACAAAAACTAAATGGCCCACAAAGCCTAAATATATATTCTCTGGCACATTTCAGAAAAAAAGTTTGCCAATGTTCTTGTTTTAGAGTAACTTTACTGTGCTAATTAAAAGCACTACATCTAAAAAATGTATTTGCTTAATCCTTTTTTTTTTACAAAAAAATTAACTTTAAAAGGAAAAGATTTTGGTTGAAGATGTGAAGCAATGCAATTAATTGCTCTCCACTCTACTTCATACTCTTAACTTTTTTCAAAGAGACATTAATCAAAGCGATGTCCTCTTTTTTAGAATCTGTGAAAATTATTATAATCTGTTTCATTAATGAAAATGCATGCTTTTTAATAATTATTTCAATACCATTTGAAATAGATTAAAGTAGGTTAATCCAGTGAGAAGGTTGTTGTTGCCTCTAAAATTGACATAAGATGCTTTAAGTAAAAGAAAAGTGATAAATGCAAATATACTTAAAGTCATTTTAATAATTTTCCCCCTTGAGACAGCATAAAGCATGATTTCTTATTAAAATTGTTTATGCCAATATAAAATCTTACATTTAGCAATATTTTTGCAACACTAAAATCCAAGCAGCCCTTTATGAATAATTTCATTGGAATAAATATTTCATTCACCTTGTACATTACTCATGTGCTTTCCTTCTGCATTTCAGCATGTGCTTTTCAATTATTAAAATTTATATTTAAAATAGTCACGAAGAGTAATTTGTTAAAATCTGTATACTGTGAATAAAGTAGGAGAGCTTCTTTTAGATAACACTAAAGAGTAGGTCGGTTTAGTCATGCTACACTATACACTTACCGTAAATCCAATATCTGAATATTGATTCAAGTCATAGCTAAAATTTTCTTGAATTTGTACAAAGAATTAGATTTTTAATTTTAACAATTCCTTACCTTCAAATCATTGTGCTGAGATTTCAATTCTTTCTGGCCTATTAAAAAGATTACTATCACAATAAAAATTTTGAAACTTTGAAGATCTCTCTTTGCATTTATATTAATAATGAATATCAGCATATTGCTTTATTATATATCATTTTAATATTAATAATCTCAACTGGCCATGATCAAAGTTTATGAAAAAAGAGGGACCAACATTGAGCCCTTGTTTTGAAAAGAAACCAGTGAGCCAGAGAGCTTGAGTGATCTACACAACATCACATATATCAAACTCAAGCCTTTTGCTTATAAATTCTGTCTTCACAATGTAAACCCCATACATTAAGGCACATTATAACAGAATTCAAACCATTGATACCACGTACACAGTCTCTCCCATCTTCCCTGACTTTGTCTCTTTAAGGATGAGTAAGGAAAATAAGAAAATTTGCATTCACCTCAAGGTATTTTTGATGTGTTTTCAGCCATGGTGCCAGAAGGAAAAGAATTGGATGTTCAAATTGTGTAATAAGAGGAGGGTTTATTTGAAGTATACTGTACAAAGTATGGGAGAGAGTTAGGAAAGCTTGGTAGGATCTTCCAGAATCCTGAAATGATTACCAAAGGAAGAGGTGAGGATAAAGGACCTAAAAAGAAGGGAGTAGCTGTAGAAAGCTGAAAGTAATAGCCTTGGGCAAAAGGACATCAGAAGGGAAGTGTGGCCTTCCCTGTTAAAGGACACAGGCAGTTTGTAACAACCCTGCTGTAGGGAGCCGGTGGAACAAGAATCACAGTGACATCACCTCCCTTCTGCCCTCTGCTCTCCCACCAGTGCTCCTCACTGGCTTGCCCTAATTGAAGGTCAGAGGTCAGGGGAGCATGGATCTAGCCCCCATGGGTCAGCTTTCTGAGGCACAGAGCAGAGGACATAGAGTGGAGAGAAGATTTGGAGGGGAATGGGAAATAGAAGAATGTTTGAGGGCACTACCGGGATTCAGAACTTATTAAAGTCAGTCCACTTTATCCCATTTGTACATTCTTCCTTCCTGAAAAATCCGAGCTAGAGGCAGCCCCTGGCAGCCCTGAGCCCTCTGCCTCATGCTGCAGGGTCCAGTAGGACAACTGGGCAAGGCCGATTTGGCAAGCTTGACCTGTGTGCATCAAAGAAGGTTTTCTTTGTCTTTCTACCTCTGTTTTTCTGATACTGGCAAATAAAAATTTTAGCATGTTGGTGCAGTAAATTTCTAAACATGTGTTTATTGTAAGAGCCAAAAGCTAATTTACTAGATTTCTTAAGTTGATATTTGTTGCCAAATTTCCTGTTAACTGCTAATTTCTTTTTCTTTCCTTGTTTCATTGTATATCTCTTCTTATGACAATTTGATTGGAGAAATATAGGTTTGATCAAGTGAAAATGGGAGTCTTCCTGGCTCTTTCTTTCTTTCCAGAATTATGACATGCTTTCTAACTTTGATGATTTAAAATCAAATGAGAAAACACACAATAGAAAATTATAAACCATCTGATATGAGCTATGTTGACGAAATAAATTGAGGGGCATATAGGTTAGTTAATCTAACCCAAGTTTAACTGATTAAAAGCTAAACTGAGATATTAAAGATTATTAGTTTACTATTTAAGTGATGGTATGGTGACAAGCAAGAGAATATTCTAGGGTAAATAAAGTCTGTGATGATTTTTATGCTAACACTCCTTTCTTAGGCTGGGTGTGGTAGCCCACACCTGTAATCCCAGCATTTGGGCATGCCAGGACAGGAGGATTGCTTGATGCCACGAGGAGTTTGAGCCTGAGCAACACAGCAAGGCTTTGGCTCTACAGAAAACAACAACAAAAATTAACTAGATGTGGTGGCATGTACCTGTAGTTTAAACTACTTGGGAGGCTGAAGCAGGAGGATCACTAGAGCCCAGGAATTTGAGGTTACAGTAAGCTGTGAACACACCACTGTCCTCTAGCCTGGGTGTTAGAGTGAGACTTTATCTCAAAAAATCAAAACAACCCACTCCTTTATCCACTTTCTTTGGTGTCTCACATGTATTTTTAAATGCGTCTCACATGTATTTTTTAAATGTATTTAAAATCTGAAATATTTTATTTTTAAAAAACTCCTTTAAAATCATATTTTTCCAAATGAAGAACTCTGACTATGTATGTTCCTAAGTTATCTTAAATTCTTGACAGTATCCATCACCATGACCATTACCCACTCTCACAGACTTTTTGAAAACCTCTTGGCCAATGATTTGCCAGGAGTGCTTGACAAACTGTACACATTATGTTAGGCACTGATTTAAAGGAGTATGAGTTTATTGGTATACTTTAATTTTCCTGTCTCTATATAAAAAGGAAGTCTTAATGCATGGAACTAATATCATGTGAAATTGTAAGTGCTGTTTTAAATTGTATTACTTATGTAGTAACTGGTTTTATGTATACAGACACTGGATCAAACACTGTTAGCATATCGTTTCTTGAAAGGTCTGCTTTTTCTCCTGCTTGTATTCTTACCTTGATGCCCTAACCCTGTTCTACACCTGATATATCATAGAAGATAATTGCAGAAAAGTCCCTTTAAATGTTTAAGTGTGTCTTGACACTAAAATGGAAACTTTGGTGCATTTCGTGAGACAGTTTAT
The DNA here is from genome assembly GCA_963574415.1 of Tarsius wallacei. Classification (NCBI taxonomy): domain Eukaryota; kingdom Metazoa; phylum Chordata; class Mammalia; order Primates; family Tarsiidae; genus Tarsius; species Tarsius wallacei. The sequence continues at coordinate 4,338 of CAUYQG010075356.1, read as the reverse complement.
GAAAATTTCTAGAATTACTTGGATCAATGGTCCCCAACCGCTTTGGCATCAGGGGTTGGTTTCATGGAAAACAATTTTTCCATGGATGTGGAAGGGGGTGGTGGTGTGGGAAGAAGATGTGTAGTTAAACCTCACTGCTGTTAATATATATTTTCAGTTGCTTCCCAGCATTAGTTAGCATCACCACCTCAGATCATCAGGCATTAGAATCTCATAAGGAATGTGCAACCTAGATCTTTCATATGCCTAGTTCACAACAGGGTTCGTGCTCCTATGAGAATCTAATGTCACTGCTGATCTGACAAAAGGTGGAGCTCCACTCTCCAGTCACTCATCCCCTGCTGTGTTGGCCAGTTCCTAACTAGTACTGGTCAGTGACTCAGGGGTCAAGGACTCTGACTTAGATGACCATGAATTTCAGCTTAAATTTAATGTAACACATTTCTCACTTTGATGTATATTATCTAATGTTTTCTTATGTAGGCACATATGTACACATATGTACACACATACCCAAGTATGAGAAGAATCATTAATTGTTATGAATTAGAGTAAAATAGTGTGTACTGAGTTTTTACTACATGCACTGAATTATTTAGGAAAAAAACAGAAACAGGCAATATCAAAATGGATTGACTAGACTTTCAATGGAACATTTAGTACATGAGCACACTGTTGTTTAATTCTAATTTGACCACCTTTGACAAATAACTATAATATAAGAAATTGAAGGTGACACATTGAACTCACTCTTAATGGGAAGAGGAGTCATGGTTTTCTATGAAGACTTGTAAGAGGGAATGGAGTTTGAGAATAAAAAATGAGTTAGATAAAAAATAATATGACAATGAGAAAAGGTAACATTAGCCAGTATGCAATGTGTACCTTGCGTACCCCTATGAGCTTTATTCAGCTAGTTGAATATTTACAACATCCCTAAGAAGAATCTGCTATTATTATCATCCACAGTCTACACAGAAGGAAACTTGGCACAGAGTGATTGAAATACTTGACCAAGGATACAGAGAAAGGGAGGAGAACACCTGTGATTAAACCCAGGCATGGCAACCGAAGAACCCGTTCATGTGAATGCTCTACCAACTGCTTCTCTTGGAGTCTGGGCTTCACGTACACAGCCTAAGCCCTATAAAATTTTTATGAATATATTTATTGTAGTCACTGATATTGGAGTATGGGGTCAGCAGAATATGCCTTTCCAGTATGACATTAAGACAGAAGATTTAATTAAGAAAAGCAAGATTACTAACTTTCTCTCACATAACTGGAAAAGTAAAGGGCACAGGTTAAATGTTTTAGCACAAGATTACAAAAATGAAGGGTAAAAATAGATGATCATGCAATAGAGCCTGAAGATTTAATATTTTACATCATTTTAATAATTAAAATTACATTTACAATGATCTAGCAATTCCATATATATCCAAAAGAATTGAAAGCAGAATCTCAAAGCAATATGTGTACACCCATGTTCATTGCAGTATTATTTGCAATATACGAGAGGTGGATGCAATCTATATGTTCATCAAAGGATGGCTAGATAAAGAAAATATAGTAGCTATGTACAACAGGATAGTAGGTCTTAAAAAAGGACAGAAATCTTGTCATATGTTACAACATGAATGGACCTTGCCATGTTAGGTGAAATAAGTCAATCTCAAAAGGACGAATGATTTCACTTATAAGAGATAACCTAAAGTAGTCAAACTCACAGGAATAGAACATAGAATGGTGGTTGCCAGGGACGGGGGGAGGTGACACTGGAAAGTTGTTCAATGAATAGAGAGTTTTAGTTTCTCAAGATGAAAACCTTCTAGAGATCGATTGCACAACAATGTGAACATAGTTAACACTATTGAAACTTACATTTACAATAGATTAAGATGATAAATTGTGTTATTTTTTCACTAAAAATAAGTGCATGTATATAAAAAATTACTTTTCAGGCTAGATATAGATGGATGGAGTCAGAAATAGTCATCATATTAAAAAAAATACAATCCCAGTAGAGAAGTAAAAAAGAGAAGCAACTTTGAAATTATGCAGAATCTGAACCAAATTGCAACTTTCCCTTTATTTTGCATGACCATACACAAATTACATAAACTTCTAGACCTTGGGTTTGCTTATATTTTTAATAGAAAGTTATCCAACAATACTTTTCCTGGGAAGATATCTGGAAGAACATAAATCTTTCCACCAAAAAGACACCTGCACATGCTTGTTTATAGCTTCAATATTTGCAATAGCAAACAGGGAACCAACCCTACTGCCCATCAAAAGTGAACTCAATAAAAAAATGTGGTACATATACATGATGGAGTATTTCACAGCCATAAAGAAAGACAAAATCATGGAGTTTGCAATAAAAATGGATGGAGTTGGAAACCCTCACACTAAGTGATCTACCACAGAAACAAATAACTGAATACTGAATGTTCTTACTCATAAGAGGGCCTGAACATTCATCATAGTAACAAAAGGAAGGGATCGGCAGTCACTGAGCACTTCCAGGAGAGGGGAGCGGCATGTAAGAACTCATAGGATACCTGGACCCTAGGGAAATGAGGGTCAGTCGGAGGTCCAAACTTCACCTGTACGCAGCCCATTTGCATAGCTAATCCTGAATTGTACAACATATCTCTATAATAAGGTAAAATTTAAAAATAAAAATTGGCATATATTTTAGATAATTTAATAAAGATAACTTTTATGGAAACATTTGGCATATTGCAAATACTTCACAATTACTAGCCTCACTCCCTGATATTTATGCGAGGGGAAAGGCTTATGAAAGGGAGATGCTTTCAAATAATTGCTTTTGGATCCAGGACAATAATAGGAAGCAGCACTGTATACCTGTTGAAAATGTGACTCTGAAATCAGAAGCCCAGTTTCTAGCCCTGCTCCATGTACTCATCACATGGCACTGGGAAAACTATTCTCTTCCCAAACTTTCTTATAAGGATTGCCATATGATTCCATTCTCATTAATGAGATGTTAAGTAAGTACCTAGGTCTTTTCATAAAACTTTTTTTCTTAAGTAATTTACTGGGCTGATGTATAAGATCAGTTTTTAAAAACTGTTGGGGGTCACTCAAAGATGGTGGCCAAGCCAGTTGGACTCTGCGAGTCCCAGTGGGTGTAGAGAAAATTTTGTGTATGTGCTGGTGAGTGAGTGGGCATGTGAGTGGCTGACTGAGTGAGGGCTAGGGAGCTAGTGGCCAGGGCTTTCCTGGTGCAGTGGCTGGTGCCACAGCTGCTGGGCTTGGACCCTATCGATTCCCAGGATGCAGAAGCCAAACACCATTTTCCTTTCTTTTTTTAAAAAATCAACAAAACCCCTCCTGGGAAGAAAATTCTTAGAGAGACTGTCTAAGTGGGGTCTCAAGAGCAAGTGGCCAGGCCCCTGGTACAACAACTGATGCTGCAGTTTCTCTGCTTGGTCCCTGGCTCTTCCTAGGTTGCAGAAGCCCAGTGCCATTTTTTAAAAACAGATAAAAGTTTTCCTGTGAAAAGTGGCAGGGAGAGACTATTGTCCCAGTCCCCCTCACCATTTGCAGGAGAGACTGCCGACTCCAGGCTTTGCCTCACCACCTCAGTGCCTGGCAGGGCACTGGCAGTAGGGGCTGTGGAGGGAGTTCAGAGGCAAAGTCTCATGGAAGAGGACAAGAGAGGCACCCCACCACCATCTTGAAGGTGAGGCAGGAAATTGCTCCAAATTGCTCACCAAGGAGCAGCAGAACCTATCTCTGTGACTAGTGGATCAACTACTCAGGGATTGATTGTGACCCAGAGGGAATATCCTGAAAGCACAAACTTCAGAGAGACCTGATGAGTGTTGAGTTCCAGGTGCCCCACTCCCTACACTGATCCAGTTGTGGGACGGGAGAGGGGGGCAGAAAAGGATGAGGAAGGACTCCAAAGAGATCAGTGGTGAGTCCAGGGCTGACCCAAACCCCTTCCTCCCCAGCAATCCTCTGAACATCAGATCCACATAACTGGGCCACAACTGAGAGGGACAAACCCAGGTGGAGCCCTGATATCAGTTCACAATAGGGGAACTCCATTCCAGGATAAACTTGGCTGGTACATCCCCTGAAAGTACATACGTGGTTAAGAGACAATCCCACACTTCCACTTCGGTGGAGATCTCCATGATCATACAAGAGTGAGAAGGGAGGATTGCAGCCCCACCTACCTCCACTGCCCCTCCTCCTTCTCTTCTCTGGACACTGAAGAGAGAGTGAAAGAGGTGGTTCTGCAGGAGAGACCAGATTAGAGAAACAATTACAGAGTCTGTGACAAGAGAGAAGATT
>CAUYQG010075354.1:0-17063 GCA_963574415.1 Tarsius wallacei | reverse complement strand
AGTGTTTCTGTAGATAAATCTGCTATTCTAATTGGTCTTCCCTGGTAGGTAGTCTGACCTTTTTCTCTTGCTGCCTTTAGGATTTCTTCTTTTATACTTACTTTGTGTAGGTGAATTACTATGTGTCTAGGAGTTTGTCTTCTAATTTGTTGTCTCACAGGAGTTCTCTGAATCTCTTGTATTTAATAGTCACATCACTGATGAGATGAGGGAAGTTTTATTGAATAATTTCATGGAATGATTTTCCAGTGTAATCTCTATCTTTCTTTCTGCCTCAGGAAGTACAATTACTCTTAGGTTCGGCCTCCTGAAATAATTACTCATCTCTTGAAGGGTTTGTTCTGTCTTTTTAAGCTTATTTTCTATGTTTTTGACAGTTTGGGTTAGTTCTATATTTTGGTCCTCAAACTCTGAGATTCTTTCTTTTTGGCTTATCAGTTTGTTATTTATTTCATTTGCAGTATTCTTTACTGCTGTTATCTGTTATCAACTCCTTCATTTTTTCCTCTTGTCTCTTCACAATTCTATTTATTCTGTTAAGTTATTGATATCTGGGTTTGTAGTTTGAGTTCTGTCATTCTGCAGGCTCTTTGTTGTTTGCATTCCGAAGTCTGTTTCTCAGTGTCTGACCTCCCAGGGGTCTTTGTGAGACCCATGTTCTTCTTTTGGTTTTTCTTCATTTGTGTAGATTTTCCTCCTCCACCCCCCACTCTTTTTTACTCATCTTTAATTCTGTTGTTCAGGGGTGAGGGGGTTGCTTTTACTTCTATTTGCTTAATCTCCTCTGTTTCCTTATGTGGATCCTCTGTCTTTGTTCAATTCTGAAGCTGGACTGTGCATTGGGAGCTGTACTTTTTGCAGTTTTGCGATTTAATTGAGGAGGGAACTGAGAATCAAAATCTATCTGCAGATCCCAGTAACCACTGAGAGGTGTGTGGGCACCCTGGAATCCACTTCCCACTGCCTTACAATCTGTCCATGCAGTGGGAGTATTGGCTTGCTCCCTGAAAGCAAAATGAGGTAAGAAAAAGGAAAATAATGGAAAAAGGAAGGGAGGGAGTCAAGAGGAAAGTGGAGAGAGAGAAGAAGAAGATGGAAAACAAACAGGCGTACCAACTAACAAATGAAAAGAGGCATAAAGACAGAAAATAATTTTTAAAAAAACTAAAGCATTCAGACAATCATACAAACATAGAAACCAACAAAAATCTGCCTATCGATGTACTCTTCCCATGCACAAACAGGAAGTCTAAAGAAAAAAAAAATCAATGAAATAATGGAAACAAAACAAGTACAAAAACATTATCAAAAACAGAAAGAAAGAGAGAAAAAACTTAAACAAAAAGCAAACAAACAAAAATGAGCAAAACAAACAAACAATAAAACCAAAAAGCTAGCAACTGAACTGGCTCTGAAGTTATAGCTGTAAGTCCAACTTCCTTTCAACTCTGATCTCCAGCCCCTCCCCTATGCTCTAAGTGCAGGCTGATAGGATTGCTCTCAGCTTGGGTCAGATGCCCCAGACCTACTGTGGAAGGAGGGTGGATCAGATCTGGACTCAGCGAGTTTGCTGCCTGTCAAGTCTGCCACTCAGATCTGAACTGTTTGTGTCTGATCCAGCATGGGGGAGGGGCTTCTGTCTCTCCCAGTTTGATAGAATACCATAGGTCCCAAGTTGGAGGCTGGATGGAGCTGGGCGAAACAATGCAGGTCTCTGCCTGGTCCTGGGTCAGAGAAAATGCCTGAAGTCAGCATTTCCTCACTGAGGATGGGGCTCCTCTCTGGCTCTCCCCATCTTCTCTCTCCACTGATTGTATCCAGGACTTCAGCTGATTTGGTATAACAGGTGATGGTGCGGGCCAGGCACCAGTTAATTAGAATCAGCTGTATTTAGCTGGCTTTTCTCAGGGGTGTCCCATGAACAGCAGATGATCCTGCCTGCCGGGGGCTCCAATCTCAGGGCAGTGGGGATTGCAGTCACCTCCTGAGGAGAACCCCGGGTTCATGAATGTCAGTCTCCCCTCAGGCAGACTTTCACTCACCCACCAACACACTCCTACTCATGCAGAGAGTCTCTATGGACACTTGCTTTTGCGGAGACTCTCACAGCCTGACCTGTCCCATAGCCACCTTGCCAGAAGCCCCCTAAATTTTTAAAATTATAATAGTGAATATGACTTTTAATTCCTTCACTTCTAATAGTTTTTGCCTCTTGTGTCTTGAATCTAAGATGTACTTGGCTTTGTTGTTAGGATTGTTATTTCTTTTGAAAGAATTGACCTTATCTTCATGCAATAGTCCTCTTTATTCATAATAGTTTCTCTTGTTGTGAAATCTACTTTGACTGGAATTAATTTGAGTATTCTATCTTTCTTTGATTAGTGTTAGTGTGGTACATTATTCACCAATGTTTCAAATGAGGCTGAATCTTGATTTTGGCAGTTGGTTGCAAGAACCTTGTAGACAACATGTAGTTGGATCTTCTTTTTTCATCCAATCTGACAAATTAATTAATGCATGTAATTAGATTATTTCAAAATTGATTACTGATAGAGTTAAATTAACTTATGCAGTGTTTGTTAGTTTTCTATTTGTTGACATTTTCTTTGATTTCCCTTTTTATTGCCTTTCAGGTTTGTATTAAGCATTTTGTATTATGCCATTTTATATTCTCTGTTAGCATACTTCTTTAAAAAATAGCAATTGTTGTGGAGTTTGAAATATATTTTTACATAGTCTAAATCAATTAAGATAATACTATATCGCATCATTTATAGTGTATGTTTTAACTAAATATTTCAAACATCTTTTTTTATATGTAACATCATTGCTCCCATTTATTTCACTTATAATTACTTAATATATTGTTGTCATTATTTCCTAAGGAGACAGTTATCATTTAGACTAATTAATAAGAAGAATTAAAATATTTATCTGCATTAATTCTTTCCCCATATTCTTTATTTTATTAATGCAAATCCAAGTTTATGACTTATTATAAGTTCTTCCTGACTAACTTATTTATCAACCTATCTTGAATTTCAGGTCTGCCAAAGATGAATTCCCTCAGTTTTTGTTGATCTGAAAACATTGTATTTGTCCTTTTTCTTTTGAAGGATGGTGCCACTCACTGTAAAATTCTAGGGCTTTTTCTTTCAACATATTTAATATTTTGTCACTTTCTTTTTGTTTGCATGGCTTTTGATGATAGATTTATAATTATTATTCTGTTATCTATAAGCAAGTCCCCCATATCCCCAAATCTTATTCCTTTCAATATCTTATTTTTGTCTTTGGTTATTTATAATTTGAATATATGTTTATGTGTTGATTATAATTACTATTAATACTATTGATGTTTATCTGGCCTGATATTTTTAAAAAAAGATTGAGATTATGAATTTTTTGTTTGCTGTTTCTCGATAATTTAGAAAAATTTTCAGCCATTATTTTCTTTTTCTTTACCTTCGGCTTCTTTCTTTCTTCTCTAAAATCTTTTTATATTGTACCATGGTTCTTGGATATTTTCTTCTGTTTGTTTGTTGTTGTTGTCCAACTCTATTTCAGTTTTATAATTTTCTGTTGATGAAATTTCAATCTCACTGCTTCTTTTCTCAGACCTGTTCAGTACAATGGTAAGCCCATCAAAGGAATGTTCATCATTGTCATAGTGTTTTAGATTTCTAGCATTTTCACTGGAGTCTTTTTTTTTTTTAAGAGTTTCTCCTCTTTGCTTATAAGTTGTTATCTTTGTTTTGTGCTGGTATAGAAGAATACTTGATTCTGAGTAACCTATAAATAATGGAAATGTATTCACCCATTGTCATGGAGGCTGGGCAGTCCAAGATCAAGTTATCAGCCATCTAGTGTCTTGTCAGGATTCAGTTGCTGCTTCCAAGATGGCATTTTTAATGTTACACTCTTCTAGTGGGGGGGACACTGTTCTTCACACAGTAGGAAAGCAGAAGAGTGAGAATCTATTTTGTACTCTTCTTGTAGCAGCATTAATTCATTTGTGAAGACAAAGACTTCAAGAGTTAAATTCTTAACAAAAGGCCTCACTTCTCAGTACTGTTGCATTGGGGATTAAATTTCTAACACCAAAATTTGTAAGACACATTTAATCCATAGCATTCTTCCTCTTTCCACCCACAGATTTATATTCTTCTCACATACAAATATATGCTTTTTATCCTAATAGCCCCCTTAGTTTTCCTTATTTCAAGTATCAACTCAAAAGTCTAAGTCCAAAGTCTGTTCTAAATCAGATCTCAAGATACAATTTATCCCGAGAAAAATGTTTCTCCAGCTGTGAACCTAGGGAAACAAAAAAGTTATGCACCTCCATAATCTAATGTTGTAAAAGGCATATCATAGACATTTCCATTCCAAAATGGAGGAATAGAATAGAAGGGATGGGAGGAAAGAAGGAAGGAAGGAAGGAAGGAAGGAAGGAAGGAAGGAAGGAAGGGAGGGAGGGAGGGAGGGAGGGAGGGAGAGAGAGAGAGAAAGAAAAAGAAAAAAAGAAAGAAAGAAAGAAAGCATGAAAGAAAGAAAAAAAAGAAAGAAAAAGACATCCCAAATAGGTCCCAATACAACAGTGAAAAACATTAAATCATATTGCTGGAGAATAATATTATTTGACTCCATGTCCCACCTCCTGAGTATGCTGGTGAGAGAGCTGGACCCCTAAGGCCTTGGGCAACCCCACCTCCCTGATTTTGTTGTACACAGAACATACAGTTCTCGCAAGTTGCAGTTGAGTGCTTGCAACTTTTTCCCAGGACAGCACTACACACTGGTGGCTCTACAGTTGTGAGACTTTAGAACAACCCTATCCCCCTGGCCCTACTAGGCATTGCCCTAATGAGAACTTTCTTCAGTAGTTCAAACACTACAGTTCCACTAGACATTGTCCTAGTGAGGTCTCTCTGTATTCTCCCTTGAAATCTGAATGAAAGTAGCCATGCTGCCACTGCTCTTGCAACTCTACGTACCTGTAGAGTTAGCACATGTAGACACTGCTATGGCTTACTGCTTGTGCTCTTCAGAGTGGCAACCTTAGTTGCAACTGGGCCTGCTTGATTTGCGCCTGGAGCAATTGAGGAGAATTTCATCAAAATGCAGAGAGCAGGACTCAAGATGACTTTGGTTAGCAGTGGTCCCATGGGTGCCCTGAGCCTATTCCTTGAAACAATTTTGCTCTGAATGTCCTAGCACTATGAAGCTGTTAAAAGAGGCATCCTTGAAGATCTCCAAAATATCTTCAAGCTCGTTTTCCCATTGCCTTAGTGAATCACATCTGGCTTCATTCTATCTACACTAATTTCCTTATCAAATGGTTGTTTGGTTACACCTTTGATTTTCTCTCTTATACATGCTTTTTCTATTCTTTACATGGCCAGGATGAACATTTTTCAACTCTTTGTATCCTGTTTCCCTTTTAGTTATAAAATCTAACTTTAAACTGTTTCTCTTTTCTCACATCTTTTTATAGGTAGCTAGGAGAAGCCATTCAGCACCCAAGCACTTTGCTTCTCAGAGATTTCATTTACCAGATATCTTAGTACTTTGCTCTTAAGTTCTGTCTTCTATGAATTCCTGTGGTATGAGCAAAATTCAAGTTTTTTTCCAACTTATAACAAAAATGTCCTTTTCTCTAGTTTTCAATGAGACATTTTTCATTTCTGTTTAAGACCTCATTAGAATGTCCATTGCTGTCCACATTTCTACAACAGTGGTTCTGTTCACAACCACTTAGAGCATCTCAAAGATTTAGGCTATCTTTTTAACTTCTCTTCTGAACCCCCATCAGAAGTGTCCTTAATACTCCATTTATGACTATGTGAACTTTTGCCAGCATTCACTTCATACTGTTCCTGAATCTACACAGTTCCAAGATGTACAATTGTTTCCACATTTTTAGGTATTCAGTATAGTAATACCACACTCCTGGTACATAGTCTGACATTGTCTGTTTTGTGCTGTATAATATAATGCCTAAGACTAACTTGTTAAAATATTTATATATATATATGTATTTTTCCTTTCATATTCTAGAGACTGAGAAGCCTAAGATTAAGGTGCAGGCATCTGGTGTCTGGTAAAAGTCTTGTCTCTCCTCCCAAGATGGCCTGAAAACTACATCCTTCAGAGGAGAAGAGCACTTTTTCTTTATGTGGAAGAGGAGCAGAAGAGAAAGAACTCCCTCCTGTAAGCCTCTTTATAATGGCATTAGTCCATCTGTGAGGAAGGAGCCCTTATGACCTAAACACATCCTAAAAGGCGATACTCCCAATACTGTTGCATTAGAAATTAAATTTCCAACACACAAATTTTAAGAAATACATTTAAATTAAATAAGTTATCCATTTTTTCTTTCATGTCTACCTTTTTTTTTTTTTTTTGAGTTGGAGTCTCACTCTGTCGCCCAGACTGGAGTGCAATGGCGGCTCCCAGCCACCACAGCCTCGACCTGCTGGGCTCCAGCGATCCTTCCGCCTCAGCCTTCCAAGTAGCTGGAACTACAGGCGCGTGCTACCATGCCCGGCTCATTTTGATTTATTGTAGAGACGAGGTCTCACCAAGTTCCCCAGGCGTGTCTCGAACCCGCGGGCTCAGGCAATCCACTCACCTCAGCCTCCCAAAGGCACGGTATTACAGGCTGAGCCACCGAGCCCAGCTTTACCTTTTTCTTTAGAGCTCTGAGCTAGCGGTTATTTTAAATCATCTTTCTAATATTTTCAACATTTATGACATATCTAAGTCTTGTTCTGATGTTTGCTTTGTCTGTTCAGATTGTGTGTTATTTTGGTTTTTAGAATGTCTTAATTTTTGTTGTTGTTGAATGTTAGACATATATTAGCGATGAGATAAATCAGGTTTAACTTAATGTTAAGTTTTATGCTGATCTGGCTATGAGTTAGACTATATGTTTAATGCTGCTGTACCTTAATGTTACAGATATTTTAATTCTTCTAATGTCTTTCTTTTCTCTCTACTGTTGACTTTGGTCTTCTCTAACTACTACCCTCCAGAAAGAATCCGGGTCTTGCTACTCTTTCAGTATTTTCAAGTGCTATTTTATGGAGCTTTGTTGATGTGTTATGAGGTATCATTTCATAATCTTTACTTTTCCTTTTTTGTTGCAAGAGCCACTAATAGACTTTTCTTTTCCCTCATCATGAAAATCTAGTCCAGTTTTTAAAAATAAAACTCATGAATTGGAGGGGAATCTACTAATTCTGTGGCCCCCAAAATTTATCCCTTTTTTATACTAGGCCTCATACTGCCTCCAGAAAATCATTAAAATTACCATTTAAATGTTTCCAGTTTATAGTTTTAGTAGTTTCTGCTCTAGGTAAGAATATCATCTGTATTTTCCTGTCTTTACAAATTAAGAGATTGGTTTGCCCGGCAACTTCTGTTCTCTAATGGGTCCAAGAAAGTTGTTGATTTTCAGCTTTTTTTATGTTGTGAGAATATGTGTGGCAACTTTCAAGCTACTTACATGTTAGAGCTAAAAATAACCTAAATATTTTCCATACCAAATACATACATTGAGTACATTATAGTGGATGCCTGAGGTAAGGTGTGATGTATAAAGAATGGCAGTGAAGAGAAGGCATGTAAGGGGATAAAATAAAAACAAAACAAAAGTGTGTAATAAAATAAGAGAAAACTTTAATGGATCAATGTTGGGAATATGTTAGGAACTCAGGAATATGATTAATTCTGTATTTACATCCAATAACTCAACTATAGATGAAATTTTTTTTGGTTTGTTTTTGGGTTTTTTTTGAGTTGGAGTCTCATTCAGTCGCCCAGACTGGAGTGCAGTGGCTGCTCCCAGCCACTGCAGCCTCGACCTGCTGGGCTCCGGTGATCCTTCTGCCTCAGCCTTACAAGTAGCTGGAACTACAGGCGCGAACTACCACACCTGGCTAATTATTTTTGATTTATTGTAGAGATGAGGACTCACCAAGTTGCCCAGGCACGTCTCGAACCCGCAGGCTCAGGCAATCCACTCACCTCAGCCTCCCAAAGCGTGGGATTACAGGCTAAGCTACCGAGCCCAGTGATAATTTTTTTTTTTACTAAAAATGGAACCTACAACTCTGTATTTGAAACAAAAAAGATAAACAATTAGAATATTTTGAAACTGCCCTGTAAGTCTCTGATATCCTGTTCTTTGAGTCTGTTTGTGTTTTGTACTCTATTTTCTCTCTTTTTGTTGCTGATCTCCAAAATTCTCCCTCTTCGTTTCCGCTGAAGAGCATTGTGTCTCTAGCATTCTCCAAGTCCTAGCCAGCTGCTGGCCACGCTTCATTTCCTGCAGAAGCTCGGTCACTTAGGTACTTATCAGGAACAGCTGCTAGACAGTCTGGAGGGAAAACCAATGATGCTTTGCTTGGGGAAGGGTTACTTAAGGAGGGAGAAATCAAAGACATTGAAAGCATCCAGAGGACTTGGATGGAGGGTATTGTTAAGAATATCAAGTAGGAAAGAGACATGACCAAGTCTTACCCTCTGGTTCCTTCACCTCTTGGGGTCTCTGGGGTTAGGACACTTGTGGGTGGTCCAAGAACAGAGACTCCAGAGTCAGTGAGGATCATTGAGGAAGAAATATAAATATTGGGTTATTTGAATCATAACTATCTACACTATCTGCCCACAGAGAGATGAGTCACTACCTGTCAGTTTGGTCCACATTCCCACTCCTTAATCTTACCCTTCTTTTCACACAGAGAATGACTTTAGGTCTCAGAACCGGGATGAAAGTAGAAAAATTTATAGCTGTCATAGTAATCCCTGTGAAAGTGCAGTGTAAGCAACAGCACATTTGGTTGAAAAAGGCAGTATCCTGGGAGTTGGAAGGCTTGCCTTCTGGGCCTGAAACCTTGGTCAAACCTTGCCATAACCTTGGACAAGTAAAGGAATCGTTCCTGGCCTTTGTTTCCTCATCCTGTTGAAATTGGTGAAATGTATGTTAACAATGAATGTTAAAGAAAAATGAAAAGCCATGGGTAATTAGTTGACTATAAACTCAATATCGATCTGTGGCATGTAACACTGATGAAAGTAAGGGGATGTCAGACTGTTGAAGGCGGGAGATGTCTGTTCTGTTTTGTTCTGCATTGATCAGATTGACTGAAATACAAATAATAATTCTGAATTATACTTTTAGAAGGAATATTTAGGGGAGAGAAACTGAGAGAGTAATTGAGAAAACTCAGAACTGGGGAAATATAAAATCAACAGTGAAGGAGACCAGAGGAGAAGATTGATTTTATTTTATTGCAATAATAGCTAAGACATGGCTACAACTTAGCAAATGCTTGTTTTGTGCCAATAACTATCATCAAAACTCTAAATGTACCAATTCATTTAATTCTCATTGAGGGAATCTGAAAGGATCATTGTGTCTGAGAGTATGTATATCTGCATATGTGTGCAACCCTGTAGTAAAGCTAATGAAGCTAAGATTTAATGAATTATATAACTATTTTTTAACATTATACAGTCAGAGAGGGGATACTTTGGTGTAACCCCATGTGTGTCTGACAAAAGTTATCCCCTAACTCATAAAGGCCACAAAGTAAGGCAATAAATTGCAAGTTCTTCCATAGTGTTCAGAGATGTCCTATGTTTAGTAGAAGAACCAGGACTTACATCTTAAGATGGAATTTACTTGATGTAATTATGTACTTTTTAACAACTGAAACTACAAAGTGATTGGATGGGCTGCCTCACTGGAGTTAGTGTTACCTGATAGATTGGACACTTTGAAAACATAAGCAAAGCAAATATTTGTCTGGGATATCTTTATGGTTATTAAAGCAGATAGAGGGTGGTCTAGATGATCTCCAAAGACATTTTAAATCCTAAGGGCTTATGATTCTTTGATTGACAATTTCTAGCATGTTTTAACAGTCTGTGCTCCTAAGACTTCAATACATGCAGTAATATTTATGTGAATGATTAAGACAGGTTGGTATTAACATAATTCAAACTCGCAGAGAAACATAACAAAATAAAATAAAACAAACCCTAGAATATATTGACCCTTTATATAGTTTCAAGCATTAAGTGCTTTATATACTTTAATCTTCACAACAACTTCTTAGGGAGCCTATTTTATAATAGTTTTCACATTGAAGATCTGAGATGCATGGAGGTAATGTGTCTTCACAAAGTTAGTAAGTAGCAGAAAAGGAATTGTAACTCAGGCCTATCTACTCCCAACCTTCTTCCTTAACATTCTATTATATCACTTCCCTCTTACACCATAAAATGTCTCTATTATTGATGAGAAATCTGAGGTATACTTCAGAAGGAGTTGCCCACAGACTAAAGAGTTCCTAGTTGCCCTGTGCTCTCACTGTACTTAAGAAACAAATTTAATATTCACAGTACCTTTCTTAAGTGGTTATTATTACTCTTGTTTTATAAATACAAAACTGAAAAGCAAAGAGACTGAGCACATTTCCCTTGGTCACTTACTAATTGACAGGAGCAGAATGCCTTAGCAAACCTGGGTATCTTTGCAGTGAACCAATCTGGCTGGGCACATTAAATTGCCCAAGTCCACAGTAAAAAGGCTGAATGATTTTCTTTGAGCCTTAACACTTGGAAAATCAGAACCAATAATTCACTTTGTAAAACAAAAAAAGACATAGTTAATTCTAATTTTTCACACACCAGCAATGCTTATCATGGAAAGGGAAAGTCAATAAGAATGCATGTCTCTGTTTATTATGGTTAACACTTCAAATTTAATTTTTTTTCATTAATTTATACTCTCTAAACAAATGTAATAAGTGTTTTCTGTGTGGTTCACAAGTTGCTAATACAAAGCAGTTTTGGACACATCTTTCTAAGAGAAAGGAAAACCTGTGTCAAGACTCTGACTCAAAAAAAGCAAGACTCAGGTCCAGAGAAGGTCCCTTCCCAACAATGGGGAAATAGATTGGTAGCAAAAGATGACTTTCTTCTGCTGAGTTCAGATTTAGTTCTCGAACTCTGGAAAATAAAATGAAGGAATGAATTTATTTCTGAATTGCATTTTGAAAGGGGATAAATCTTTCCCATCTGAATTTTTTTTCTGAAGTATAGAAATAATTCTTAGAAATATGGGGAAGATTGGGTCAACCATTCAAACTCCCATGATTTGAATGTACATCAGTCTTCTGTACATCTCATAAGTAAGGAGTTTCTCTCAGAAACCAGAACAGAATGCAAAGCAAACTCAGTAGTCCAATGAGCTGTCTTTATTTCAATCTTATAAACCAGAGATCTGGGAGACCCTTTCCCTATCATGATGTTGTGAGGAATGGCAAGAAATCTGGATGATTTTTCTATTTCTATCATAGTGCTTGCTTCCCAAAATGTGAATGTTTCACCTTGGTGTTCTCCAAATGTTTGTGTGTAATGTAATACTTGTGATGATTGAAAGGATTCTCAAAATTGAAAGTGGTTTTCAAAAATTGTAAAAGATATACAATTTTAGCACTAGGAAAAAGTGAATCATATGATAGCAAAATTATTTTCATTTTATTTTTTTCCAATCCTCCAGATTAAGTCAAGGAAAAAACTCTCAGTTTGGGTCTAAAATGTCTTTAACGCCCCATTTTACCTTTCTTTTTGTAACAAAGAAAAAATAGAACTTATGCCAAGAACCCTGGTAGCTAGGATTCAATCATACTTAAAGCCACAATTGATCTTTGTTACTTGCAATCTCGTGTTTGTGAATTCAACTATTTGCTAAAATTTACCTGACACCCTAATATAGTTTAGATTGCTGTCCCTTGTATATCTCATGTTGAAATGTGATCTCCAATGTTGGCAGTGAGCCCAGTGGAGCCGACTGGGTCATGGGTGTAGATCCCTCATGAGTGACTTGATGCTGCTCACATGGAAATGAGTCAGTTCTTGCTCTATTAGTTTATGTGAGAACTGATTGTTTAAAAGAGTCTGGTACCACCTCTTCTCTCTAGCTCCCACTCTCACAGTGTGACATGCCTGCTCCTTCTCTATCTTCTGCCATGATTGCAAGCTTCCAGAGGCCTCACCAGAAGCCCAGCAGATGCTGGTACCATGCAGAACCATGAGCCAAAATAAAACACTTTTCCTTTATAAATTACCCAACCTCACGTATTTCCTTATAGCAAGGCAAAACAGACTAATATACATCTCCAAATCAGCTTTTACAGTGTTTCAATTTCATTCAGACATGTTCAAAGTAGTGGAAAAAAATGGAGTTACTCCACATGCATGCTTTCAGCTAAGGTTAAACAAGGGAACGCTCTACCTTCTTGTTTCAGAATTCACACTGTAAACAAGTGTCCTTTTCATGGTCTATTTAATATCACTTTTTTGGATTTTTGTTGGTGTTTTTGTTAGTGGTTTTGCTGTCTAAAATTGTCCCCAAACACAGTACTGACAGGCTGTCTAGTGTTCCTAAGCACTGGAATGCTGTTATGTGCCTTACAGAAACGAAACATATGTCAGATAAGCTTTGTCCTGGCTTGAATTATGGCTGTGTGTTTAATATTAATGAATCAGCTATATATATTAAATGAGGTGTATTTAAACAGCAACATACATAAAACAAGTGTATGTATTGATTGACTGATGACAACATGCGACCAGAGGCTCACAGGAAACGAACTCCCTAGTTTCTCTAAATATAATGATTCAGTACTCACAAATTCTATGTTTGTAGAGACTTTACAGAACATAGCTACCATGAATAATGAGAATCAACTATAGTTCTATTTTAAGCAAATGATTTGAAACTTTCATTTATGATAATGCTATTGAAAGTATCCTTTAAAATGAATTACATAAGTACAAAAACTGGTTAATTTAAATAAAAATAGTATGCTAAAAAGAATAGCACAGGGTACAAGTTGTTTATTGTGAGTCAACGTTTGAAAGTAGTAAGAAGAAGCCTAAAGTCTGGGGCAACTGCTCTAGCAAAAGCTTTTTGATTAATGTTGCCAAAATATTTTACTGATTGTTGAGACTTGGTGTCCTTATCTCTAAAAAAGACTTATCTTCTTACATGGCGAGGTGCTTCTGAGAAAACAAACGGAAGAGCACTTTGAAACCTATAACTAAACTTACCAATATGAATGAGGAATAGTCATAATCACTGTTGTTGCCTCTTGCTGACAAATTGTGAGGATTACCAGCTATTCTGAACTCCTGTGCTACTGAAGTTTCATCTGTCATAAGAAAAAAAAGCATATTTGATATGTCCCCCACCCCATTATGCACTAATAATGAAGAAATAATGACCTTTTTTCCCATGTTGGTGAATATTTTCCCTGTCAACTGTGATATGCTCATAATGTAGGCAGACATATTATTTATGACCGGGGAAATTAAATATTATTTCATTTCTCCTAATACAATCTGCGGTGTCTCCCAGCTTCCAATTCTTTCCCATTAAGGTTATTGTCTTTTCTGCTCCAATTGGCTGCGTTCTGTTGGGTTGTAACAGCACTGGCAGAATGCTCAGAGCATAATGGAGGTGGGAGAAATGGTGTAATTTGCAAGGCTGCCTTTCCCGTCTCATCTAAATGAAGACATTTGGTCCTGCGAGTCAAAACCCATTTTGATGAGTCTGGATGCATTTGGACTAATGGAAAAGGACAGCCACAGTTGTAATGGGTTTCCTGAACTGGGTTTTCTTACTCAGAATCACAGAGTTTCAGAATTTGGAGGGTGATTCAAGGCCATCTGTTTCAAGTCTCTCATTTTGCATAGGGAGAAACTGAGGAGCAGAGAAGGGCGCTCATTTAATGAGACCTCTGATGAAACAGCACCTTTTTATCCTGCCAACTCCTGCTCTGTGTTCTCATATTTTAATAATCATTCTGGTTTCTGACTTAGATCTCTTTCAGGAGCATACTCCTTTCTCTAAGCACTCAGAAATATGAGTACCTTTTATAAGGTCCAGAGATAGGAATCTTTCCCAAACAGGGAATGTGCTATCTGTCATGCCTTTGTTCCTTTGCTAATTCTATTATTTCAGGTAATATACTACAGTGCTCTTCAAAATGTAGACTGGGGTTTTTGGGAACCTGCACAGTGGCTCAACTTCTCTTTTTGCCCAATCCTGCTCTCCTCCTTCTTTTTCATCTTTTCACAGGTATTGATTCCTAAAATCAAACCCAACCTAATATCAAAACTGCTCCAGGAAAACTCAACCTGTGACATCGATGAGGTGAAATGTAAGATGAGTGCCTTCCTTTCCTACTATTTTATCTATTTCACATTTCCTGTGTGCCAAAACTTATTAAGGTCCCGTATATAAAATATATTGCCTCCTAACTTAAAGTTTCCAGTTTGCCAGCAGAGATGGAAAATTTTAAGAAATTATGTTAAACTGCTGCTACTAAATCTAGAAAAATATTACCTTCTGACTAGACTATTGTAATATGGTGCTTGCTTGTACCTCTTTCCATCGTGCGCTCATTTATTCACACAAGTGAAAACCCAAGCCAATCATATCACCCCTTGGCTTAAAATCTCTTAAGGAAGTACCATTGCCATTCAAATAAAGCTCCCATGTCTTACTTAGCTTCTTCCTATTTCCTCAAAATAATTTGTTTTGTATTTATTAGACCTTAGTAACATCGACCTGTTTTCAGTTTTTCATACTCATGGGCTTGTCCCCATCTCATAGTCTTTATATATGCTTATTCCATCCAGAACATTCTCCCTCTGTCATCTTTGAATGGATGATACTTTCTCATCCTTGACAGTTTATTTTATCATCTCCTCAAGGCTATTGCATAGTGATATAGGTTGTTATATACTGCATATCCTAAAGAGGTGGTGTTCACATTGCTAGTCATCTGCGATTTGTATATTTATTATGATAATTTGATGACAGTAATCAATAAAGAGCCTTAAGCAAGAGATGGCTTTTTCTAATTTGCACAAAAGTTCCAAGCAGGCAACACTTTGAAGACTGAATCCAGTTTATTCTCTTCATTGTATGTATTGTTATTTTAATAATACATTCATTTGGTTCCTCTATTAGATTATAGCTTTCACATGGTCAGAAATATATATATATACTCTATATATGTATTCTTCACCCACAAATATTCTATGTGGTTTGCATAGTTCTTAATATATAAAAAATTATTCAATAAATATTGCCCAATAAATCAGTGAAGGTGAACGGGCAATATTTGAGCTGTGCTGTGAAATAAGCATAGAATTTAGACATTGCTCCATGAAAGAGAGGCATTTTTGGTGTGAAAGGGGAAACAGTTCATTACCTAAAAAATGAGAGAAAAAGCATCTATCTTAAATTAACGTGCTCACAGGTGTAAAGTGTAGCACAGAGCCTGATAGAGCAACCCTCAAAAACATTTCTACTGTTATTATAATCTTTCTTTAATTTTTAATTTTAGAGTTGTGGGGTACATGTGAGAATTTGCTAAATAAGTAAATTGTGTGCAGGTGAGTTTTGGGCTTCTAGCAAGCTTTCTCTTCCCTGGTAGTAGACACGGTACACAATGAGAGGTTGTGTGCCCCTTATGCCCTCTCCCTCCCCTCCTCCTTTAATAGTGCCCAAGGTTTGTTGTTCCCCCATTTTTGTTCATGTGCCTAAAGTTTAGGGCAGTTTATGAGTGAGAATATGCAGTACTCAGTTTTATGTTTTGTGATAATTTATTAGAATGTTGATCTCTAGCTGCATGTGTGCTGTTGCAAAGGACAAAATTTTGTTCTTTTTTATGGCTTCATAGTATTTCATCATGTAAATGTACCACATTTTCTTTACCTAGTCCAATTTCATTGGACATTTGGGTTAGTTCCATGTTTTTGATACTGTGAATAGTGCTGCAATGAACACAAGTGTGCAGTTTTCTTTTTGGTAGAACAATTTATGTTTCCCTGGGTATATTTCCAGAAATGGAATTGCTGGATTGTATGGTAGCTCAATCTTTAGTTCTTTGAGAAAACACCACACTGTCTTCCACAAAGAGTTAACTAGCTTACATTCCGACCAACATTCCCTTTTCTCCACAACCTCATCAATACCTGTTGCTTTTGACTTTTAATGATAGCCAACTTGACCAGTGTGAAGTGATATCTTATTGCACTTTTGATTTGCATTTCTATGATGTTTAGTAAAGCTGAGCATTTATTTATTTGTTTGTTGTCTGCTTGAATGTCTTCCTTTGAGAAGTGTCTGTTCATGCCTTTGTCAGATGCATCATTTGTAAATACTTTTCCCATTCTGTGGGTTGTCTCTTTACTCTCCTGATTATTTCTTTTGCCATGCCAAAACTTTTTAGCTAGATAAGTTCCCACCTGTCAATTTTAGATTTTGCTGTGTTTGCTTTTGCAGACTTGGCCGTGAATTCATTGCCTATGCTGATGTCCAGGAAGGTGTTCCCTAAGTTTTCTTCCAAGATTCTTATAGTTTGAAGTTTCATATTTAAGTTCTTATACATTTTGAGCTAATTTTTGTATATGGTGACAGGTAGTGATCCAGTTTCCTTCTGTATGTGGTGAGCCAGTTTTCCCAGCAGCATTTGCTAAATATGGTTTCCTTTTCCCAGTGTTTGTTTTTGTTGGCTTTGTTGAAGATGAGTGGGTAAAAATCTGTGGTTTTATTTCTGAATTCTCTGTCCTGTTCTTTTGGTCTATATGTCTACTTTTGTACCAGTACCATGCTACTTTAGTTAGTATAGTCTTGTAGTAAAGTTTGAAGTCTGAAAGTGTTATTGTTCTAGTTTTGTTCTTTTTGCTGAAGATTGCTTTAGCTATTTGGGCTCTTTTTTGTTTCCATATGAATTCTTATATTGTCTTTTCAAGGTCTATGAAAAATGATGCTGGTAATTTGATAAGATTTGCATTGAATTTGTAGATTGCCTTGGATAGAATAAATAACTTGATGATATTGATTCTTGCAATCCATGAGCATGAGATGTTTTTCCATTTGTTTGTGTCTCCATTGATTTCTTCAAGCAGTATTTTGTAGTTCTCATTGTAAAGGTCTTTCACCTCTTTGGTTAGATGGATGCCAAAGTTTT
>CAUYQG010075353.1:0-11824 GCA_963574415.1 Tarsius wallacei | reverse complement strand
ACTCTGTCGCCCAGAATGGAGTGCAGTGGCTGCTCTCAGCCACCGCAGCCTCAACCTGCTGGGCTCCAACGATCCTTCCGCCTCAGCCTTCCAAGTAGCCGGAACCTCAGGAGCGCGCTACCATGCCAGGGTAATTTTTTGATTTATTGTAGAGATGAGGTCTCTCCAAGTTGCCCAGACAGGTCTTTAACTCGCGGGCTCAGGCAATCCACTCACCTCAGCCTCCCAAAGCGCGGGATTACAGGCTGAGCCACCGAGCCCGGCCTCAGTGTGGTTTTAATTTGCACTTCTTTTGATGACTAGTGTGGCTGAGCATTTTTTCACATATCTGTTGGCTGCTGGCATGTGTTCTTTTGGGAAATGTCTATTCATATCTTTTGCCCACTTTGTAATGGGCCTGTTTGTTTTTTTCTTTTTGGCATGTTTGAGTTCCTTGTAGATTCTAGATGTTAGGCCTTTGTTAGATATACAGTTGGTACCTGCACACGCATTTCTATTGCAGCATTGTTCACAATAGCAAAAACATGGAACCAACTGTGCCACCCATCAAAAGAGGATTGGATTTTTAAAAAGTGGAACACATACACAATGGAGTATTATGCAGCCACAAAGATGGACAAAATTATGAACTTCACAGCTACTTGGATGGACTTAGAGTCTATAATACTGAGTGATCTATCACAGAAATAAAGAACCAAGTATCGCATGTTCTCACGCATAAGTGGGCCTTGAACAATTATTGTATAATAAGAAAAGGATTGGCAGTAGTAGGAAACTGCCAGGGGCAGGGAGACGGATGTGGGATTGGCAGCAGTGGGAATCTGCCGGGGGAGGTGAGCGCCTCATCAACAAGGGTACCTGCATAATGAATATTTGTATATCTAACCCAGAATTGTGCCCCGCATCTTTAAAATAAAAAATAAAAAAAAAAAGAATCAAACAAACAAAAAGCAAAATCTCTGAACGGATGATATAGACCAAGTACTCTGTGAGTGCAGATAACAGAACAGAGAGAATGCAAATATGACAGAAAAGGAGAAACAATGTAAAGAGCGGCACAGAATGTAATGCACTTGAGATGAAAATTCTGGAGAAGAGGAACTAGACAGAGATGGAAATGCAGATGGAGAGAGACATGCCAAAAGGAAGAACTTAAATGTGTCGTACTTTTGCTTCTGGTTAAGAGATTGCAAGAGAGTGTCACTCCCATGGTCACACTGAGAAGTCAGACACAACAAAATCATAGCTTTTGTTAAACCCATCAGAAAGCTGAAGATAAATAAAATGAAATCCAGAGAGCTGACAGCTTTTTCCTAGACCCTTCCTCAAAAAAATCAAAAACAAAACTATCATAGGATCCAGCAATCTCACTTCTGGGAGATTACTGAATAATTGAAATAATAAAGAGCAAGGATTTCTAAGAGATATACACTTCAGTGTTCACTGTAGCACTATCCATGATAGCCAAGATGTGGAAACAACCTAGATGTCCATCAACAAATGAACAGGTGAAGAAAATGTGTCTCTACATGCAATAGAATATTATTCAGCCTTAAAATCTCATAAAATCAGAGAGTAGCATTGTGATTGTCAGGGGCTGGGGAGAGGGAAAAATAAGAAGTTGATAATTAATGAACATAAAGTCCTAATTGTGGAAAATTACAAAGTTCTAGAGATCTGCTGTATGACATCGTCCCTATAGTTTAAAATACTGTACTGTACACTTAAGATTTTAAGAGGGTAGATCTCATGTTAAGTGCCCTAACTACTACTCAATTAAAAAAAAAAAACCAACATTAACCATGAATGAAAAAATTGATAAACCGAACTTAATCAAAATTTAAAATTTCTGATCTACAAAGTACATTATTTAAGAAATTATTAGGCAAGCCAGAGACTGGAAAAAAATTGTAACCCATATATTCAGAACACTGATATCCACAATATATGAAGAACACTTAGAAATCAACTATAAAAAGAAAATCTTTTTGTTTTGAAACAGTCAAAAGACTTGGACACTTTACTTAAAAAAAAACAGAGACGGATGAAAAGCCAATAAACACAAAAAAATGTCCTCAACAGAGTTAGTCATCAGGAAAATGCAAATTAAAACCACAATGAGATACTACTTCATATCTACTAGAATCGTTCAGTGGAAAAGATTGACAACATCGTGTCTTGGAGGAGTAACTGAAACTCTCATACATTACTACGAGTAGGAGTATAAAGTCATGTAATAACTTTGGAAAATAGTTTGACAGTTTCTAGGAAAGTTAAACATGAATCTTCCCTATGCCTTAAAAACTGTACTCCTCAGTATTTACCCAAAAGAATAAAAGCACATGTTCATTTAAATATTTGTATACAAATATTCATAGAAGCTTTATTTATCATTGTCAAAAACCGGAAGCAAGTGAAACGTCAAAATATCCACCAATAAGAAAGTAAGTAAACAAATTGTGGCACAACAGAATGCAGTAAAAAGAAATAGACTATTGATTCATGCAGCAAATGAATTAATCTAAAAAAAAAAAGAAAGCATTGAACAAAAAGACATTAGATATAAGATTTTATTGCCTGAGCACGCAGATTTGAGACCAGCCCGGGCAATTTGGCGATACCTTGACTCTACAATAAAATTAAAAATTAGCCAGGTATGGTAGCACGCATCTGTAGTTCCAGCTACTTGAATGGCTGAGACAGAGGGATAGCCTGAGCCCAGCAGGTTGACCCTGGGGTGGCCGTGAGTGTGCCACTGCACTCTAGCCTGGGCAACAAAGTGAGACTCCAACTCAAAAAATAAATAAATAAAAGATTTCATTCACATGGATTTCAACAACAAGCAAAACAAATCTAAGCCAGGCTCGGTGGCTCAGCCTGTAATCCTGCGCTTTGGGAGGCTGAGGTGAGTGGATTGCCTGAGCCCACGGGTTCGAGACCCGCCTGGGCAACTTGGCAAGACCTCATCTCTACAATAAATCAAAAAAAATTTGCCAGGCGTGGTAGCACGTGCCTGTAGTTCCAGCTACCTGGAAGGCTGAGGCGGAAGGATCGCCGTAGCCCAGTAGGTCAAGGCTGCGGTGGCGGAAGCAGCCACTGCACTCCAGGCTGGGCGACAGAGTGAGACTCCCACTCAACAACAACAACAAAAAAACCAAAAAAACCAAATCTATAGGAAAGTAGTTAACTCAGGTTATGTGGAGTGGCAATTACCCGGAAAAAGGCACAAGAGAACTTTCTTAAATAATAAAAATGGTCTGTAGTTTGCCTTGAGTGAAAGTTACATGGGCATATGCAATAGTCAAATGCACTGAGCTGAACCAATTTATTGCATGTAAATTATACATTAATAAAATATAAACATATTTTGTGAATACATACCACCTATTAACAAATAAAAGGGAGACAAACTTAATTATAAAATGTAACCACATTTCAGAAACCTGAGCTCATTTTATATTAAATCTGTTAAGTCCCCTTGCAAACTGTCGCAAAGTAGACAAAGCATTCCAAGAGGCAAAGGCTGAGTGAAGGAACAGGTTGAGACAACTTTGTAATACACACAAAAGAAAAATAGAAAACAAAGCTTATGGGACAAAAGCAAAGTTTGAGACATAAACCTAGGAATTTCACAAGTAACAACAGCTAATTTTTTCCACGAGTAACAGTTAGCCACTTTATTATAAAGTTTGTTTGGACATCTGCAATTAGTTTATATTCTTAATGTAAATGTTTAAACATTCTGGATTTAGGTTTTTCTCCTATATTTGAATACTGACTTTTTCTAAATTTATCAACTTTTAAGCTTCAAATGAAGAATGTTTTTTTAAAAAGTATCAATTGAAGTAAAAATGCCATACTGTGAGGAGTGAAAATGAGAGAAATTTTATGGACAATGCATGTACAATAATGTAGCTTGGAAAAAATAAAAGATCTCTGACTTGGCCTCCTTACATTTTCAGAATACCAAATTTTTTCACTTTTAAAATAGGCACAATAATACTCCCCTCAAAAGAGTTTTGTGGAGACTAAAGAAGAAACCCTACATAACACATTAAACATAGTGCTTGGCGTATATTTAGCAATCAATAATCTCGATTCTTTTTCCTTACCCACTGCACCTTTTTTACAGATAAAAAGGAAGGCCAGCTAGCAGAATCTGTGTCTCAACCAAAATATAGTGAGATTTGAATTTCCAAAGATCCCAAGTTACAAATCCAGTGACATCAAAGTATACTAAATACAAAATACTTTTGTCTTCCAAGAAAAACATACACTATGTCTCAGGCATATAACACACATTATGCAATATTTACATCTAATCCTGATAAGATCACTTTTTCCGTAAGTTTCAAATAGGGGTTGCTAGTAACTGGTAGTAAAAAATGTCTTGAGACATATATCCTCCCTTGAGAATCTACTGGACACCAGATTCTGTCTGATACACTAAACATTTAACAAGTGGAGGATACAGCCAACATTTATTATCCCCAGAGCAAAAAGAAAGGGGTCAATGTGCACTTGAGCAAAAGAGAGCAGAAATTCAAATTTCTACCACAGGCAAAAAGAATTTTGTGTTTTAATCGTATTTGCGAATTTGATGGCTAGCCTCAGTGTTGAAAGATCTTTGTCCAGTACCTTCCAAAGCACCAAGTTGCATGGGAGGAAGGAGAAAGAGTGAAAAATCTGACGATGTGTTCTTTGCCTTCTTCTTGCTCTGAAGTTTCTGCTGTAACATATGAAAGACTCAGAAGCCCAGCTGGACACCCCAGGGCTAAGCATTGTAAATAATGTCCTGAAAACACTTTTGTCCATTTTTCAGTTTCCAGGAGTTTCCAGGCAATCAATATACATTCAGAAGACATCAACTTCACTGTAAGAACTTGGGCTCTCATATCCTAGTTAGGGGCTTCAATTTCCGGCTTTAAAGTCGCCACCAAACAGCTGGATGTTAGAGCAGCCCATTCTGAGAAAACAATGCCTTAAAAGTATTATGCTCTTAAAATATGTAGGTTGTTAAGTGCTTATAATGATAAGGTATACTTTACAACACTTGCAACCTCCCTACATTACCCACCTTAAAAAAAAAAAAAGAGTGAGAAAAGGGAACAGGATAAAGACAGTATGTCCATGGGACTATTTGCACATTAATGAACTGTGTTTCTATTTACACTTCCATCACCAGAGCCAATTGTTAGCTATTTTATTTTAAGAAAGAGGTTATGCCTTAATTAACAGCATTTGGTAAATGAAAGTTGGTTGCCTTTCTTAAGTATGCTCAAATTTCACAAGTCTTATTTCATAGCAGGGGGTCCAGTTCATCCAATACTTTTATGCAATAACACCTCTGATCAAGGAAGAAAGTCTTTAAAAGACCCCAAATAATTAGTTTCTAGAACTGAAGTCAACAAAAAGCATAATTAATGAGTAAGTTAATTGTTTATCTCAAGAGCATTAACGTACATGCACATTTTAAATGAAGGAGATTGAAGGAGGGTTGGAACACTTTTGGCATTTAATATTTCTAACTCTGATATTTCTAAACACCTCACAGATGCAAGAGTTTAGGGGCAACATTTTCATCTCTGAAACACAATGTTCCTATAACTCTGCCCCTTCCATACTCTGTCCGATCTCTGTCTTGGTACTGTTGGGAGATTGAATTTAATCAAGTGCTTTGCAGAAGATAAAATCCCATAGTTTCTGCTTTGTTTTCCCTCTTATCCTGACCCTGTCTTTGCTCATTACTTCTCTGCGAGTTGCATGCCCTCCACCATTCATTCAAACCATATCTCCCTTCTCCCCAGCTTTATCCTTCTTTGCCCTTTTCCTCTATGTCTCTCTCTTCTCTGGCAGAAGGCTAAAAACCAAAATAAAAATAAACAACACAAACAAAATAACAACCGCCACAACAAAACTGTGTGGGTCTTTATGCATCATCTACCAAACCTAGTCTAAATGCCCCAGTTGCCATCTACTCATTTTTTTACATGTTACCTCAAAAACCAAAGACAATGGAAATGAAAAGACAAAATTCCCAAGAAAATATTTTTCAGTTGCCAGTTTCGACCCAAATTTTTACCTCTTTTTTTTTTTTTTTTTTTTAAGAAATAAGAAACAAGTATAGGACCACTGGAGAACAAACAAAGTTAAGATATAAAAACGTTTTGACTAATATTCCCTTATTTAATTTTTACTATTTATAAGAAACTATGCGGGGGCAACCAATACAATAACTGCAATATTAGCAGTAAATTATATTTATTAATTACTCTGTAGCAGTTAGTAGTATTTTACATACGTTAGCTTATTTAATCTTTACAACCAGGAGGTAAAATTATAAAAGAGGAAACAGAATCACCAAGAATTAACTCTCCTAGAGTCACAGAACTAGTAAATGGAACAGAATCAGAACCAGACTAATCTGTCTCTAGAACCTGCCTTCTGAAAAACTGTACCAGACCACCAACACTGTGTTTCTGTCCCATGCATATGCTGTGCATTTAATTGGCATTTGTTCTACAGTTTTAAAGAAATAACCTTTTCTGGGGCTGAGCAGAAATCCCTTAAATGCAGACTATGTTTTCTCTATTAAATATCCCCACCAACAGACAGAATATCATAAGTTCCTTCGATGATATATATTTGTGATAAAGTGTATAAAGGACAGTGTTATGAGCAAAATGGAAATGCCTAGCTGAGGGCAGAGTTGAAAGCTATAGTTTCCCTATCCAAGGCCTTGTGGGATCTTCCAGGTCCAGCAGCTACTCTTAGCTTCGACCAGAACTCTCCCGGTACCTACTGGCCCACCGGCTGTTAATGAGTTGAAAGTCTCATGCTTCACCATTGACCATCAAGACACCCATAGCTCCTCTATCTTGAAAATACACAAAAACTCATGCTAATGAAAGAAATCTTCAAAAGAGGCTACTTCGCTCTTCTCAATACCTCCCCAAGAGCATTCTCTCCTGTCCAAGAATTTTAAGAGCAGCCTCTAGAGATAGTGCCTGAGCACGTAACTGTCTAACCAGGAGGAATGATTCAATGGGATAAATATTCAAACCAGGTAGGAAGATGCATGCAGACAAAAGACCATTGACACCTTGCATGACCTTCATGTAAAGAGATCAATTAAAGATTTTGCCTACTGTTTCCAATTACTTTCTGTTTGCTTTGGTGACAGGAACATCTGGAAAAAGACAGGAAGTTTCTCTCTATGCAGTATCCAAAAAAATAAATAAATAAATTTTAAGAGTAGAGGCCTTTGTTAATCCCTTGTTTTAGAATAATTGCATTGTCAAGAAAGTTCTAAATGGTATTTAATCTCCTCGGTTTGCCTTTTGTCCGCAATATTACCCCATTCAGCTTGAAACAACAACAACAAAAATGTAAACTCAGAGATCAAGTCAAGCTTTCCTGCAAAAGGGAAAAAAATTGTTCTGAAAGCATTTGCGCCTTACCCCTTGCCAATTTGGCACCAA
The DNA here is from genome assembly GCA_963574415.1 of Tarsius wallacei. Taxonomy (NCBI): domain Eukaryota; kingdom Metazoa; phylum Chordata; class Mammalia; order Primates; family Tarsiidae; genus Tarsius; species Tarsius wallacei. Next base: position 4,343 of record CAUYQG010075353.1, on the reverse strand, counting down.
GCCAAATGAATTTGGTGAAAACCCGGTAAACTATGAACATAAGACAGGCATAACCACAGCACAAATATCCTCTTTGAAAAATGCCAGTTACAGAAAAATTCTAATAGTTTGGAAAAGCATAACTCCTTTTCCCAAAGAAAGAAATGAGTGTAAGTACTTACAGTGTCATGAGACTTATCCTTGACATCATAGACTGTTAGTTTTATTTTGGTCTCCTCATAGATGGGATACTCAGATGGGAATGTGACACCAGTCAGAAACAGTGGGTCTCTTGTTCCCTGGAACAGCACAAGCAGACAACTTGGGTTCAATCAGGCAGCAACTGCAGTCGGCAGCATGCAAGCGACACATGAGAATGCAGAAAGTGTGCCGGAGTCTGTTTTTCTAGGAAACAGTTCTATTAGAAGAGAGATCTGAAAGTCAAATGCTGCTCATGGGCAACAATGTAGCCCAGCGTCCCAAAGTTCTGATCCAGCTGTTGGTAGTAAATGGACCTGCAGTGTTGTCAGGAATGCCTCGTGAAACAGTTGATATTCATTATACGCAGACCCCATCTTTCGGGTTTGTTGTCAGTTCATTTAAACTACAGTTAATAGCTATAACTCACAGCTTATGCAAATAATCTAAGATATTGACTGATGAAATTAAAATGAAGCTATTTTCTCATAAGAAGCCATTTGGTAATCTCATGCTGTCGGTTGACTTCCTTTATATGATGATTCCATTGCAAACCATGCTCGGATAGTGTCCATTTGTTTTTAGATGTAGAGCTGTGAATTTTTTTGCCCCAGACTGACTTGAAAACTAATGAAAAAAACTCTAAATATGATGGATTTGGGGCTATAAAATTACTAGTTCAGGATGCAGTGCACAGACTATTTCAATGCCTCAGAATTCATTTTTAGAGAACTGACATGCAGCATTAAATTACACAAACACACACACACATTTATTTTGCCAAATATCATAGGGATATTTGCTAGAGTTATTTAAACCAATTGTCTGTGGACATTTCTGAAAGCCCAAGTTATTCATTCATTCATTCATTTATTCTTTCATCCAACAAATATTTTTGCTTGGCACTGCATCAGACACTTGGGAACAGGCAGTGAATAAAACAGCCAAAAATAACAAAACATGTTCAAATATAAAATTTTGAAGTTTGCCAAAATAAAGCATTTCTTATAGTGAAGATGGTAAATATTATGTGTACTTTACCATAATAAAAGAAAGAAGGAAAACTCAAAAATAAATATATAAATGAATAAATACATAAGTTAATTAATTAGCTAATTAGGGCGATATTTTAAAATAATTAACTTAGCATACTACTTAACTTTTTGATATAATATGAAGAATTTTACAATTTTAGTCAAGATGTTTGCATATGAAGAGGATTATTTTTGTTAATTCAACTACAGTATTAACTATGTAGTATACTCGCACTGGAATCTAACATTTCCAAAAAGCAGATTCAGGGTTACATGTAGTATCTGGGTCATTCCCATTATAGAAATGACTCCACTTCAGTCTGAATCATTTATTCCACCACTGCATCAATGCTGGCAGTCAGCGCTGAGCCAGCCAGGTCTGGGGCAGACTAGTTAGGTTGTCCCAGAGAAACTCCTCATTCAAAATATACACAGCTCCCAGGTCTAAGAAAAACAAGCAAATCTTAAGGAGTTTAGAGGACACTTTCTCCAGTCCCAGATGTTGAAATAAGTACCTCTCATTCAGTGAGGTCGTGAAATGTGTGATCAGAACAAAATCATCAAAAGGGAAACACTTCCTCTTTTGAATCAGATCCAACACAATAACAAGTTTCCTCCTGACACATTTTGAATGTTATATTAGTAACAATAAATGTAAATAGGAAACCTCTCGTCTCATGAGTAACATTTACACCTTTTGCCTAGAAACATAGTTTGTCAAATTAATCACCTATCCTTTAAAAACATCGTATTTTGAAAGACACCAACAGCAGAGAATGTAAAGTTTCCACTGACAAACTAAAGAATACAGGGAAAAAAATAAAAAATAAAAAGAGCAAAATCCCTTAACATGTTTAAAACGTCTTCTGGAGACTTTACAACCTTCTTTGTTTCCTCAAAATAAATATTTATTTCGTTAAATTTAAAATCTATATGTTGTTTGTCTTCACTATTCCATACTCTGGGGACTTAAAGTAGAAATTTTTCTATCTATGGGAGAAAAAGAAACACTTTTATGAAAAAGGCAAGTTCTTTCCTCATCTGTACATTCTGGTTAATTATCATGCTTAAGAATCTCAGGTATGCGTTCCTTGATGGTAACACAGCATCACTGCAGACCATGAACTAACTTATTTTAGCTGTTTGTTAAAATACAGAGAGTAGTGAGTGGGGGCTAGTGGAAGGAGGGAGGGAAGAGAGAGAGAGAGAGAGAGAGAGAGAGAGAGATTGCAGGCACACAGCATGCTCACCTCCACAATTTCAGTGCTGGAGTATCTTGTCAGACTCTGCTCCGCAGGGTGGATTACTGAAATCTGCACCAGTGTATTCAGTTTCCGATCACGGACAGGAGCCACAAGATCCTTGCAGGCTGGCCATGGCAGAGGAGAAAGAAAGAAGAGAAACTGAACACCATTACTCAGGGAAAACTTCTGTCCGGGGTTGAAAGTAAACTTAGCTACGGTGCTGAAGGAAATCTCCTGGGACTCAGGCTGGTTTTACAGAGGAAGTCCCTTGGAAGTACCTTGCAGAAATAGGAAGTCACGTGCTGTGGCGCTGAATTGAGAGTTCATTTCCACTGGCCACATTTGCAGCTCATGCAAGTCTTGACTGATCTGAGTTCCCGGCTTCAATGTGTGACCATGTGTATGCTGCTCGGGGACTTCAGTGACTTTAATTAGATGTAAAACCCTGGGCTTTAATTTACACTCCTTGGGGATGCAAGTCGATCCGGGCCATGTCCAGGACTCTTACTGACACTGGATAGATTCGTTCAAATGTTTGAATGCTCACTTGGTTTTTACCTCTGCATTTGCTAGAACTGTCCTGCCACAGTCACACGAACACAAGCAGGGTCTGTGGTTACTCTACCACTGCAACAGGCACGCAGGGAAAGAGGAAGCAGAGTTTTAAAAGCCCTGGGTCTGGAATTCAAGCCAAACCTGGGTGAGATGGGTTAATTCTTGCCCAGGGGCCACAAATGTTAAGAACTTTCCTTTGAGACACCAGGCTCATATTACAGACTCTCACCACCTTACCATATTTACTTGAATATTTTCTCCTCTCACATATCGTTTCCCCAATTTGGAGGAGAAAAATCCATAAAGACACTCTTTTCAGCAAGTTCAGCATCTCCTCTCCTCCCTCTGCCATTACTCCTAGCCCCAATCTGGCTTTGATATAGTAATTTCACTCTGGGAAGTTGGGCTGTTGAGATGCAAACTGTCCTCACTAGAGATTGTTTAAGTCAGGTCCAACCTGTGGCTTGCTGCAGATTGGAGCTATGGATGGGGAAACTGAGAAGTAGTCCTGAGTCCAAGATTTCATGGTGAGGGTGGGCAGGATTCTACACCATCCCTAACCAACTCCTCTGACCCTAGCAAGAAGGGAGAGAAGGCTGGGGTATTTGGGTTATGTTGTGGCACTTCACAGTTTGCAGTGCCTTTATCCACTGGAATAGAGGTAATGCAGATTAAATCTGAAACTTGAAGGCAAAGAAAATTATGGATGCAATTATCACCTTTCTATCACTTACAGATCATCTCTTTTATAGTACAACCAGAGAGAAAAAGCAGGAGCTTTGGAATGAAACAGGCCTGGTTTTAGTCCGGTTCAAACAGCTAAGCAATGCTGGAAAAATTATTTAACTGCTTAACTTCTTCTTGCCAGACTTTGGGATTCTGTTATTCCTTATGGCATTTTTGTCAAAGTTTTTCCTTATACAAACCACATGCTTCTAGCAATACAGAAGAGTTTAGGAAAACACATATGGAAAAAAATAATAGTTACAGTTTATTTACCCTCACTATTTTTGAGACATTTTGTTGACACTCTCTTTGTGTTCAAAAAAAATTTTTTTTTTTTTGAGTTGAAGTCTTACTCTGTCACCCAGGCTGGAGTGCAGTGGCATGTTCATGGCCACCACAGCCTTGACCTGCTGGACTCAGGTGATCCTTCTGCCTCAGCCTTTCAGGCAGCTGGAACTACAAGCATGCACCACCACGCCTGACTAATTCTTTTTTTTTAATGTATTGTAGAGACAAGGTCTTCCAAGTTGCCCAGGCTGGTCTCAAACCGCTGGACTCAGGCAATCCTCTCACCTCAGCCTCCCAAAGTACTGGGATTACAGGCTTG
>CAUYQG010075350.1:0-49188 GCA_963574415.1 Tarsius wallacei | reverse complement strand
TTTTTTTTTTTTGAGTTGGAGTCTCACTCTGTCACCCAGACTGGAGTGCAGTGGCCGCTCCCGGCCACCGCAGCCTCGACCTGCTGGGCTCCGGCGATCTTTCCGCCTCAGCCTTCCAAGTAGCTGGAACTACAGGCGCGTGCTACCATGCCCGGCTAATTTTTTTGATTTATTGTAGAGATGAGGTCTCACCAAGTTGCCCAGGCGGGTCTCGAGCCTGTGGGCTCGGGCAATCCACTCACCTTGGCCTCCCAAAGCGCGGGATTACAGGCTGAGCCACCGAGCCCGGCTCTGAATTTTTTTTTGAATAGACGCCTCAAAACACCAAGAGATAGGCAAACACAAGTGAGTTTTCTATAGCTTCTTGTCTTTTTTCCCATGACAGTATCAAGTAATAATAACATATTAACTAAATTAGGTTTTAAAGCCTTCTATTGGGAAATTTTTCTTTCTCTTTCAAATGTGGGAGCTGTGGGTTCCCATTCCAAGATGGAAGGCTGGGCAAATGGAGGCATGCCAGCAGCCAAGCTTGGCTAGCATATGGCCTTGTTTCACCTGGGGCAGAAATGATGGCTGTTGCCAAAGGATGGCAATTTGCTGTCATCGTGGGACGCACTGAAGGGTAGGTTTTCACCCACTTTTTAACTAATAACATCATTATGATAAAAGTTATAATTTTGAAACAGAGGAAGCTTTATCTCCGCAATTTTATTCTTCTGTCTCCAGGTCTTTTCCTTTTCTGTGGCATACCTAAATTATATTTTGGGTTGAAACGAGCCTTGCAGCCCTTTGCAACAATGACAAAAGTGTCAGCTGAGGAATCACTTCTTTCCCAGGAGAAGAAAAAATTGACCCACTGTCAGTGACCTAGATCCCTTTGTCTGTTAATCTCTAGATTAGTCAATGATTTTCTAGAATATCACACTGTTCATGGAGTTCTGGATATGTCCCAGACTCTTTCATCCTCCATTTACACACACATTCCTGACGTCCTAATTTCATCCATGATATATGAACGTTGCTTGTTTAACTTTCTGAAAGCAATTATATTTCCCTTATAAGGAAAAGATGGTTAATATTTATCAAGATTACAATGTGTTCCCCTTCATTTCCCAGATTCATTTGAAGTGAAGTCTGCTTTACTTCATCTGACAACTACTACTGAATGAATTGTGTGTGGAAATGGCATGTGTCACTTGTAAGCCAAGGGAGTAAAGAGCTGGTATGACTTCTACCATCCCTGTCTTTCCTAACCATGGCAACCTGGGAATTCACATATTGAGGTGGCAGCATCACCAGATGGAGAAAGCATGGATCCCTGAGTCACCAGATGGAGGCAAGCTCTGGCCAACTTGCCTTGGAGTTCATGTAAGTGAGAAGTAAACTTATATTGTGCTAAACCTTTGAGATTTGTTGTTATTACAGCATAGCCCATCTTATGCTGACTAAACCTTATTTCTACATTCCTGTGAAAAATACACAATCTTCTCTATGAACTTATTACAAATATAATAAAGGTATAGAGATTTCAGACTCAAATATCTGATGTATCAGAATAGGGTAGATGGAGAAACATTCTGGTCAGCTTCCTTTAGGGCTTATATTAAACAAGTAAATTAAAACAAATAAGCAAATAAAAACCCAAGTTTTCTACTCAAATAATCTCCTCTTCCAAACTACTCAGGATCCCAGAAGTTATGTAGCTTGTGGAACTGTGCAGAACTGTGGAACACTATCTCTTCAGGAATACAAAGTTATTTACAAGATGGGTCAGGTTGCCCCGAAGGTAGTGTTGAGGAGGGTCTTTGTTGGGGTAAGGGTGGAGAGCTCTATAGAAATTTGTGCATTCACCAAGGTTTTCTGTATTCCTATCTTTCATCCCCTGGCATTTGTTTTTTAGTTCCTGGGCTAGGTTTGATTATCTGATAGACAGACTATACACACACACACACACACACACACACACACACACACACACACATTCACATACACACAATTATTCTGAAAGGTGATTAAATATTTTGTAAAAAAAAAACCCAACAAACCAATAATTATGAAAAAAATCAGAAATTTTGTTGCACTTCCTTACATTTGTCAGGGGGTGGGCTCAGCATTGTTTTCATTTATATTGATATTGGAAAAGGAGAGTGGATGTGGAAGAAGTTTCTGTAACATCTTTTGAAGTTTAGGGCCTCTAAAGCTTTTCATAGGCACCTGCTCAGATATTTCTTCAGAATTGTATCTTGCACTCAATTCTTCTCAATGGCTGCTGACAGGCATTGAGTACCAATTAAGCATTTTTTGATAACAGAGGATATTTGTATTTTAGAAAGGTAAGGCTGGGTTAGTAAGAGTTTGTGGCAGAGTCTGACTAGTTGATCACCAAACATTTTCCCATCTTTTCTGGGGCATACCGCTTGAATACATTTCCTAAAATTCCTTATAGTTAGGCAGGGAATATATTATACGCCATCTCCAGGTCTGGACCCTCAACACTCTCTCTGTGATTTTCCATATTCTTTCTCTTTTTTTGAGATATGATCTAATGCAGAGCATCTAGTGAAGGAAACCCCTAGGGATTTAGAGCCATTTAGATAGAAGGATCCTGGGTTCTTGAATGACTATGTGGAGCAGAGCCTGCATTGAACTATGATATGCATGAGAAATAAAAACCTTTCACGTGTGAGACCACTAGGAGTTGGGAGTTGTTTGCTGCAGTAGTTAACCTACCCTGACTTAGCCAATCACAGTTTATTCTTCTCTAACAAATGTGCACTGTATGAAGTAGTTTTTCAGGTGTTATAGCTCAAGGATTTAAGTGTCACCACACAAAGCGTTATCACCTTTGTGAAGAATTTCCAGATGCATCTTTCCAAAAGTAGTATTGATTATACCCTCTTTTCTGACGACATGGTAACACATTTTTACCTCTCTTTTCCTGTTACATGGTATTGAATTTATTGTTGGTGGTGTAACTTAACAACCTTAGGCAAATAGGGGAATTTATTCCATATTAGGAAGTGGGGTAGATAGTCTTCAAAGATGGTCACCATCAATTCCTCTCTTCTATATATGTGCATGTTTTTCCATCTACCCTTATTTCATCTCCTCTGATATCTGGACTGGCCTTGTGAGTTGCTTTGACAAATAGAATGTGGAAACTACTACATCCCAGGACTTCTGAGCCAAGGCCTTAAGTGGAATGACCACTTTGACATCCTCCCTCTAGAAGCCAGCTACCATTCAAGAATTCTGACTATGAACACTCTGAGACCATCACACTGTGAGAAAGCCCATGCCAAGCATATGGAGAGCCCACGTGGAGAAGCACATAGGCACCAGATGTGAGTAAAACCTTCGTGAACCTTTCTTGCCCAACCCAGATGCTAGCTGAATACAGCTGAATGGGTGACTCCAGCCAATGCCAAATGGATCAGAGAAACCATCTGGCTGAGCCAACCTACAGAATCATGAGAAAAAATAAAGTGCTGCTTGTTAAAGCCACTAAATTTTGTAGTGGTTTGTTATATAGCAATAAAAAATTAAATCAGGAGGGAATCTAAGTGTGAAGTTCTGATCGGTTAAGGAAAGAATTATAAAGTCTCCCTTGGGATCATTCATTGTTGCATTTTAGGACATGAAGGTAGAAACATGGCTTTTAAAGGGGTCTGAGGAAGGCTATTATACTCAGGAGCATGCAGTGGCCACTTTCCCATGTTCATTTGTGTGCCTTGACAAATATTTGCTTAAGAAAAGTGTTTTGAGGGAAAGTCAAAGTCTGTTTTCTATCTTAGGCCATGAGCTCTTTTAGAAGAGCAATCATATATTGCCTGGGCACAGAACAGTGACTCAGTAAGGTAGTGAGCTTTAAAGGTTTATTACCTGAGTTAATGCTGAGAATGGTGGGGAGACCTCATCCTTTGAGGGAATGAGTAAGCTATGGAGAGGAGCACTTACCTTACCCCAAATGCCTCACTTAAAGGTCAAAGGAGATGGCTAAATGAAGAAAGATTTGGTGTACCTCGACGGTTGCAGTAAATCAATACATACCACTATGTGATGCAAAAGGGAATTCAGCTGCCACTCAGTAGAAAGAGAAATAAGTTTTTTTTTTATTTTTAGGCCAGAAACCACTATCTGAGGATAAAGATCAATAAAGTTGCATTTGAAACACTCTTTGGATTGCTCTTAGAAAGTGTTCTTTTCTTGAGAAATGATTTTGCTCTCACTAGAGATAACGTGATGACCTCCAGGTACAAATAGCAGAGATGGTCCTGCACTGGGAAAAGCAGGTGTTAAATGCAGCACACCTGGACAGAAATAAACCTAGTGGTCACAGCACATGCAAGGGCTGTTGCTTACGTATTTTACCACATGCTCTGGGTATAGCTATCTTGATTTCAGTTGGAGAAAATTCAATTCATCTATCAATTTTTAACATAGCCAGAGGGATTCTTTAACCTTGGACTTTGTGAAGATAACAAAAGGATTAGTTGAGAACATATGAACCATGTATGGAAAGACAGCTAAATCAATTTTAACGCTAGGTTGAATATTTACTACAAACTCCAAATAATATACTATAGGTTTCTGTTATAACTTTCAGTTACTCCTTTTAAAGGAGCTGATGAGAATTTTAGTTTGACTAAGGGACTGAGGGTGTTGGACTCTGGTTTGCTTATCATCCACCCATTGATCCGTCCACCTGTCCATCCATCCATCCATCCATCCATCCATCCATCCATCCATCCAACCATCTATTTATTTCTAAACTATTTATACAAACACTAGTTATTTGCCTGGTGCTGTGCATGCCATTGGGGGACATTAACAGACAGGTAATATAAACAGAATGTGACAAATGGTATTCAAGTGGAGGCCCACCTTAGCACCTTAGCTGCTCTTCTGACTAAACCCCAAACTGTTTTTTACCCATTCCTTTCCATGCTGGGCATGGATACTTTCTTGTCTGAAGACAGAGTCCATTATTGGTAGAATTCTTTTGCAACTGGCCAAAGTTTTCTTGAAACACGAAGTCTTTAAAACTATATTTTAAGGTTGTTTGATCTCTCTAATGTACTCAGACAAATGCTGGAAGCCTGCTTCACTCTTTAAGGTGGTGTAGCATGATATAGAATGAGTGATTTCTTGTTTCCCATTTCAACTGAGGCCTCATCACTGAGTATATGTGACAAGTCTCTACATTTGAGAGAAAGGATATATCATGTATGTAAGATACGGTAAGAGATTGGGTTTGTCCAGGAGCCTTTAGCCTGTCATTTACCTCAAAGGTGTGTCAAGGAAGCAAAGTGTTGATTGAAGAAGCTAGGGCTGTGTGGTGAGTAGAACTTACCTCATCCAGTAGAAACACATCATCCAGCTCTAACCGTAGGACCAGAGGAGAGCTTAGAGAGAAAGTCCATGGAAAATCCGGGCAAATGACCCTCAGAGCTCAGAAGGCATATAGACTAGACTGCTGTCTGACACCTGCCTGAACATGTTTAAAGTCTGCTGGCTGGCAGTTTCTCTGAGGACATAAAGGAGAGGGAGGATTGCCATGAGAGTGACTTGAAGTTTAAACAACATCTTGGCAATGGGGCAGATTTCCAGTGGGTATACTGGATACTCAGGAGAGGACTCCTCTCAAGAAGACTGCCTGCCTAGGAGAGAGGTCCCAGGTAGAAGAAACCAATGAGAAGTGTTAACCATGAGTACAGGTGGCTGATGACCTCTGGAGATTGCATCCCTGCAGCAGGGGAGAGAGAAGTAAGAAGTTCCCAAAGGAGGGTGGGAGCTATGGCTTGAATGTGTCCCCAAAAGTTCACATGTTGAAACTTAATAACCAATGTGATAGGTGGTGGGACCTTTAGACGATGATTAAGTCATTATGACAAAGACCTAGAAGGAATTAGCACATTATAAAAGGGCTTGAGGGGGTACATCTGTTCTTTTCATCTCTTCTACCATGTGAAGACACAACAAAAGTTCAAGGCACCATCTTGGAAGCATAGACAGGGACCCTACCAGATAGATATCAAAACTTCTGGCACTTTGACCTTGGACTTCTCAGTCTCCAGAACTGTAAGAAATAAATTTCTGTTCTTTGCAAATTACCCAGTCTCAGATGCTTTGTTATAGCAGCACAAATGAACTAAGACAGTGGGTCCCTGAAAAACACAGCAAAGAATCTTATAATAGAGCTGGGATTTTGCATCTGTTACACCACCAGATTACAAGTACACAGTCAAATAAGGCCTTTTTCCACCTTAACTCTGCTCCTTTGCTCCTATCTACTTTGAAGTAGCCAGAGGCAGCACAGTAAGTAGAGGACTAGGAGTGGAAGAATAAAGTAGAGAAAAATTAAAGAAGCTAGCCATGCCCCACCCTACCCTACAGACTTCCTAGTCTGAGTCAGATGTATGTTTCCAGACAATGAGCGTCTTGGACTTAGATGAGTGATTGTAGCTTTGCTCTTAGGCTATTATGGGCTCCAGGATTTGCAGATTCACTGGTAGATATAAAGTTGTTTCTCAGCCTGGATCTCATCAAGTCCAGCTCATTCAATATACTGGATATTCACACATGGATCACCACAAGTGGCATCACAAGTGGGGTTTCAGCAGGTAGGGGAGAGTGTAACTGAACAAAAAATTCACTTCCCAGAGTAGAGTATCAATACCTATCACATCTAGTTGATAAGGCGACAGAGGATGAACACTTATTCATTTCCTTCCATCCCTTTACCCTCCACCCCAACCCTAGCCCTGGAGGTCTGCACTGTTCCCAGTTGGAATGTCTCCTTTCTGGCATTTTTCAATGAGCTGTTATTTAGTGCTTTCATGAGAAATGTCAAAAGAACTAAAAACAAGAGATTGCCTCCAGGGGTGAGACTGAGGTGAGGGTGGGAAGCAGCAGAGCTAAAGTAAAGATACTACTTTCCATCTCAGTCCTTTTTACTATTTGACTATTCATCATTTAAAATCATTACACTGATGAAAAAAGAACAAGAACACACAGAGTTTGTCTGAATTATTTTTTTAAAAAAAAAATCCCATATTGCCTCTCTACAACCAATTCCTGGAGCTTCCTCAGAACTCGATCTCGTGGCTCTGTTACTTTGGTGAGGAATAATCTTTTCTTTTCTTTGCCTGGGAAAACCAAATGGGGTTCTTATGGCCCAGGTCAACTGTCATCACCCCTGTGAAACCCTTCATGGCTCTCAGCATTTAATTAGAGACATTCACATTGTACATAGTTTCCATGTACATTTTCATTGCTATTTGTGAGTTTCTTGAGATATATAGCAGTGTCTGTTTCATTGTTGAATTCCCATTCTCTGGCACAGTGTTAGGTGTTAGAGGAGGCATGATAATTCTTTGCTAACAAATAATTGAATATTGCTCTTTGCAACTTTTTCTATCTTATTTTATTTTAATCACAATTTTACCTCCTTCTGATCCTGACATTTAAGCTCTGGTCTCTCTTGATCTGAGGGGGCTTTGAAGTTCATTTTAACCAGATTTTGCCTGAGGTAATATATTTCAGCAACGGAGGACTCAGTTATCCCATGTGACTTGCCCTAGGCCCTGAAGCCCTCTGGAGATAGTCCTAGTTATTCAGGAACACAAACAGGGAATTTTAATGCATATTCAACTGGAAGTCTTTATCAACCTTTGTCCTTTTGCCTGACAAAATAACACAGCATTTTCTGTAAAAAATCAGAAGCTTGCAAAATTAAAAAATAGGTTGTGATAAAAAATAGGTTGAAGATAAAGTCTTTATTTCTATACAAGATAAAACATTAGTGAATACACATATTTAGTTTTTCATTCTTCTACCTTACAAAAGAATTAAGGCAGCCTGCAAAAAATGGGAATTATCTCTGAAACATTATGACCAGTGTGAAAGAACAAGGGCTTAGTAATACAGAATCATTCACCACAAGCTTTAATCCACTTGTTCGTTATCATTGCACAAAACACATCTCCATATTCAGGAATTTAATTCACTCATACATTTTTCTGCCCTCTACCTATTGCATAAAGTGAGACACACCTGTAGATGATAAAAAGGGAAACAGACTCTCTTCAGTTGACTGAGCAATCAAAAACATGTTCAACGGAAACCACAAGAAAGAAAAAACCTGCTTTCATTCTGGGTGGGAAAATAATGAGTCATTATATCCTTGTGATAAATAAAATTATCAATTCATAAATTCCAAGTAATAGGTTTTCACTTGTCAGGGACTAATAATCCATTATTTTACTTATGGGAAATAGCACTTGCCAGTTCCTGGTATGTGTAGCTGCCAAATTAGATGTCGGCATCTGCTGGTCTCTGATCATGTCTAATAAATATGCTTTGCTTATTCTGATGTTGCTTCTAAAATGGAAAAAATAGTAACACTTCCTACCAACAGCTGTGGAGATAGAAAGGTCTTCTTCAAGGGAGGAACGAGTTCAGAATGCATTCTCTTTTAAGCACAATTTGTTCATGATAAGCTGCCAGTAGCCTGATACAGACTGCCTGACCTTCTCAAAATAGAAAAGGTTATCACCGCTTGGGTCTTCCAAAGCTGAGCTGGTCACAGCCTTTCACAATTGGAAAGGTCTTTGTCTCTCTCCATTCTCTCTGTAGGATGTGAACCATGTCTCAGGTCACTGTTTGAGACTTCAGCTTCAGAGATGAAAATATTTAATGATGTTTGGTCCACTGATTTCTCATCCAAAGAGTTTATTTTGGCTTTTGAATACATGAACATCTGTGGCATGGACTGATTTCCTTCTTTTTGGTGCCTATATTTGCCATAACAAACAGAAAAACACAGCATCATAAAAACAAAACAAAACAAAACAAGATCATGGAGATCACATGCACCTTAAATTCATGCACCTTTAAAAAGAAAGAAATTTATGTACATAGAGTCTTAGCTAATACTTTGTGTTAATGTAAGCTACAAGCTCATTCTTTCAGAATTACTCTTACTGTGTTGATGAATGTTTTCTGCTCATGAACCACGTGAATTTCTTTCTACCTCCTGTCTCCTGAATGTTACGGCCCATACAGATATTGGACATGCTGGCTCCCAGTGTCATCTCTAGGCTGGAACTTCTATATGGTAAGTCCTTATTTGACATTGTCAATAGGTTCTTGGAAACGGTGACTTATGCAAAATGATGTATAGCAGGTTCTTGAATAACATTTCCTTCAGTATTGTTTGGTTATAATATTGATGAGGGAAAAAAATGTTTTCATTATATTAACTTAGTGTGGGAGTAGGTGCATTAGCTATGTCTCTTACACAAATACAGACCTGGAAAGTCTTTGACCAGGAGGCTGAACAGGAGCTTAAACTGTAGAATCTAGAGAGGTAATGGGCGGGGACAAACTGGCAGGAGATTAGAGTTCCAATTCTTGCTCTGGTAATTGCTAAATTTGTGACCTTGGACAAGTCACTTAAAACAATCCAGCCCCCAATTTTTCCTCCACAAAAGAAAAGAATAGGCTTTGTGTTCCCTATGAGTTCATCAATTCTACAATGCTAGTCTCTAGACTTGTACTTATTTATAGTCACACAAACTAGAGGGTTTACTTGTCTGGAACTTTGCAGTGATAACTCAGGATTGCTGCCTCTGGAAAGTACTATTCCTCAATTTGAAACACTTGACAAATTATATATTTCACAGAATTAGTCATTCCTTATGAACTTCAGATTTGTACCACATCCCTCTCCCAACTCTATTTTTATTTTCTAAATGCTTTTCTTTAAATTGACTAATTTTTTAATAACTTAAATTTGGTTCAGGTTGTGTCATTTCATTAAAAGGATACATGGATTAGTACTGATTATAGAAGAAATAACTACAGTGAAAAAAACCCAACAACCGTTACTCAGAGGCAGTGACCCTGAATCATTACTGCAAAGACTCAGACAAGTAAACTCTCTAGTGTAAGTAGTAACTTGGTGCAAAACTAGAAACTATTCCAGCAATACTATCCTTTGAAAATTAAAGAGAAATATAAATATCTTCAGATAAGCTGAGATAACTAACTGATAACTGGCCTAAACTCTAAGAAATACTAACACTAGTTCTTTAGGCTGACAGAAGATACTAGATTGCGGTTTGGATCTGAAAGAAAGAATGAAGATCAATTCCTGGTGGGTTATCTGACGGTGTAACTATTTTTTTTGGCAGATATAGGGCTACAATGTGGCTCAAAGAGCAATGTCTGGGGCACTGTGATGGTGTACAAGGTAGTCATCAGCTACGTGTGAAGTATTTCTGTATGATTTTTTTTCTCCCATCATAAAAACTACATCTAGAACAGCAACCTTAACTGCAGTCGCCATCCTATTTTCCATGACCCATTAGCCTTTTTACCCATCACAATGCAGAATTTAGCCGAGATAGATAGGAATTCTCATCCTGACTCTTTCCAGTCTTCAGTGGTGTTTCCAATCAGTATGATTCCCCTGTGTTAGTAGCATTGGTCATAATTTCTTTCTTGCTGTGGAAAGAACTCTGGGCTCTTCTGCTTTCCTTTCTACCAAAGGTTGAGAGCAAAGTTGGCATTTAGCCTGTTGCTGAGCATATACTCAGGATTTGGGAGAACTAAACGCAGAGTGGACTTGGGGTTACACTGAGCTTACCATTATGTTGAAACAAATCAAATTCTGTTTAACTCCTTATCCCCTTTAAACCCCAACTCTTGCTAATGGGCAACAGAAACATTCTGGTTACCTAGAAATCACTGTTAGCTCAGCATCCACGAGGGTTCAGATGCTGGCCACCAAAGTGAAAAAAAAAAATTCCAAACATTTGCTATCTTTCTTGGTGTTGCATTCTCATTTATCTTTTTGGTGACTATTTTCCTTGTCATATATTTAGGTCTTACTCCCTACACTGAGAGCTCCTTGTGAGCAGAGTCTGTGTCATGTAATTTTTGAATGCATTGAGTAACTCTGAATCAGGCTTCTACATGCATACCCATGACTGACACTGCTCAGAGAATTGAGCTTTCATCTGAGCATTCAAATCCAATGCCTTCACCTTTAAGAAATGTGGATGGTAGGAATAGTATTTGACATTGCTGTAGCAGTAACCCAAATCACCACTGGGATGATAACTATCTACCCAGAGTTCTCTAAAATGAACTTTTGCTGACAATCCATATCCCAGGTGAAACTTAAAAAGAATACAGTGAGTGTCCCCATTGTCTTTCAGTGGCATTTATAAAACCCTCACCTGTGATAGCTCAGCGCCAAATGTCATACAAAGCAAGATGAAAGACACAGGCCCTGTTCTCCAGGGGTTGTGATTGAAACAGACCCCTGCATTTACCCTGTTGGCTTTGCTAGGTGCTGCCCCCAAAAAGTTTCTTTCTGGTCCATGATTCTTGGTAATAATGCCATTCACATATAGAAAGAAGCCAGAGCCTCTCTGCTACAAAGCCTTGAGCTTTTGTCATTTTGGCCTTAGAAAGGAGATTTCTGGAGAAACTGGTTGGTGAATCAGGCACTCCGGAATCTGCTCACCCTGATTTTGAGTTGCTTCTTCCCTCTGGGATTCCCTTATCTGATTTTCACACTCATCACCATCCTGCTTTCCTTGGGAAAAACGCTGGCCCACTGTGGACATCTGCCCCTTCCTTGGTTCCTATTGACAGATGTGAGAAAGACTTTACTCAGAATGCATTTAACAGTAATAAAAAAATAAGAGAAAAACCAGAATTGCAATTCAGAAAAAGACTTGATTAATTCCCAAAAGAGCTAAAATGATGGGAACACAAAAATACAACATGTATGTTAACAACACAGATTAGCAGGACTAGCTAACTTTTGTATAATCATTGCCTTCCATACCATGTCTTTTGTTATTCATAATGAGCTCCTTTCAACCATACCTGAGTTTATACTTATGAGATGATTTGTAAGGGAGGAGGGGCTAGATAGCTTTAGAATGGGGGACTAGTTGCCAGAAAAACTAACCACATGACTAGAGGGTTAGAACTTTCTGCTTCAACCCTGACCTCTGGGGAGGCAAGAGGAGCTGGGCATTCAGTTCAGTTGCCAATAGCCACAGATTTTATCAGTAATGTTTGCATGAAACCTCAGTGAAAACTCTGAATGACGAGGTTTAAGGGAACTTCCTGGTTGGTGAACATGCCACTGTACTAGGAGGGGGGCACGCCTCATCTCCATGGGACAGAGGCTCCTGTGCTCAAGATCCTTCCAGATCTTACCCTCTGTATTTCTTCATCCATTTGTATCTTTTATAATAAACGAATTATAAGTATAGAGCCTTCCTGAGTTGTGTGAGTTATTTTAGTGAATTATCAACCCTGAGTGAGGGGCAGGTCATGGGAACTCCTGAATTTGTAATTGGCAGGGCAGAAGTATGGATAGGCTGGGGACCCCATTTGTGACTAGCATGTGTGGTGAGGGCATTTGTGTGGAAGTGAGCTCTTAACCTGTGGGACCTGTGCTAACTTCAGATTATTAGTGTCTGAATTGAATTGGGCTGTGGGACACCCAGATGGAGGATTGGGGAATTGGTTGTTGTTGGAAAAATGACATAGTGGTTGATAGGACCATTGGGAAAGCTCTTTTTCTTCTGATGAAAGCCTAACTATGGTTACTAATGCAGCAAAAGATACAGCAAACCTGTAACAACATTTGTCAAACCTGATGGAACACTTAGAAAATTGTAGGATATCGATGAAGCATCATTATGATGTCATTGAATTAGATGCTTAATTATACACACATAGACAGTAACATTAATTCTTCTGATTTCACAGATGAACTAATTGTTGCAACAACTGATTAAAACTAATAACTTCCCTGGTGGTGTAGATTATGTAAATCTATCACAAAAGGTTCTGTAGCAAAATCATATCCTATTTTCCTTAAGATATTTTAAATATTCAGACAAATTGGTAAGAATGACCCCTTTTGAATTAGGCAGTTTTTAGTTATAGAAATAAAGGAAATAGTTGGAGTGGGGGAGGAGAAGATACCCTTCCTTTTGCTGAGTGTTCTCTCAGGGAGAATATCTTCAGGTCCAGTGGACTGTGGTCCGCGTGTAACCTGTGACATAGTTTTTAATATCATTCCATAAGAGTGGCCAGAAACCTGGTCATGTCCCCTATGAGCTGGGGACTCTTGAATGATAGAAAGGCTGCTATTATTTCTGACGTATTGGTTTCCTATCACTATTGTAACAGATCACCACAATCTCAGTGGCAAGATAAAACACAGATTTATTTGATAGTCAGAAGTTTGAAAATGGATCTAAATAGGACTAAAACCAGGGTGTCATGAGGATGGTTCTTTCAGGAAGCTCTAGGAGAGAATCTCGTTCTTGCCTTTTCTAGCTTCCTTGGATCGTGGCCCCTTCCAACCAGAGAGGGCATTGCTCTAAACTCTGTTCCTGCCATCACATCTCCTCTGATTCTCCTGCTCTGCTTTCCGGTTATAAGGAGCCCTGTGATTAAATTGGGTTCACCTAGATAATCCAGGATAATCTCCCCATGTGAAGATCCTTAACTAAGTCACATCTGCAAAATCCCCTATGCCATCTGTATTAGTCAAGGTTCTCCAGAGAAACAGAACTAATATCTATCTATCTATCTATCTATCTATCTATCTATCTATCTATCTATCTATCTATCTATCTATCTATCTATCTATCTAGATGTAGATATATATGAGGGGAGATTTATTATGGGAATTGGCTCACAATTATGGAGGTTGAGAAGTCCCACAGTATGCCATCTGCAAGCTGGAGAATCAGGAAAGCTGGTGGTGTAATTCAGTTTGGGTTGGAAGGCCTGAGAATCAGAAGCGCCAATGTCCAAGGGTGAGAGAAAAGAGATGTTCCAGTGCATGGTGAGAGTGAGAGAATTTGCCATTCCTCCGCACTTTTGTTCTATTTGGGCCCTCGTCAGAGTCTTCCTTCCTTTATTCTCCCCAGTGCCCTTCTTCTTTTTCTCCTTTTCCTTCCTTCTCTCTTTTTCTTTCCTTTTTAAAAAATTTATTTTATTTTAAAGATGTGGGGTACAATTCAGGATTAGGTATACAAGTGGTTATCACACAGGTAAAGTTTGGGCCTCCCTTTGGTCCCCACTTTGCCTGGTTTGAGATCAGGTACCCTTATTCATGTTATGTGCTCTTCCCCTCCCTCCCCTGGCAGTTTCTGGCTACTGCCAATCCCTTTCGTATAGTATTATGGTTAATGTTCAGGGTCCCTTCTTTTTATTCTTCTTGTCTTTTTCCTTCGTTTCCTCATTCCTTCCTTTCTTCCTCCCTTCTTTTTATTCTTCTTGTCTTTTTCCTTCGTTTCCTCATTCCTTCCTTTCTTCCTCCTTCGTTTCCTCATTCCTTCCTTTCTTCCTCCCTCCTTACCTCCCTTTTCCCCTTCCTTCTCTCCTCCCTCCCTTTCATAAACATTCAGTGGGTGCTCTTAAAAGTCTTCTATCTCCAAGAATCCCAACCCAAATCAGTACAAATATTTTAGAATGGTAGATTCTTGAAGCTGGGACAATGAAAAGGCAGGCAAAATCAATGTTGCCAATTTTGCCCTTTTAATATGGTCAAATGGAAGGAGGAGGACTGGGCCAAGAATTTCACATCCTAGGAGAGTACTGGTTCTTTCACCCACAGCTCTTTGCCTTTGAACTTTTATTAACCTTGGTTTTTGCACTGGTTAAAGTGGGGCAGTAATACTATTTGTTAGTGTGGTTGGTAAAGACAACACAGGGAACAATGTAAAATTCTTACTAAAAGGTACTGTGTTGTTTGCCTAAGGCAAACTCTGACCAAGATCTCCTATTAAACACTGAGAAGATAGAGTGAAGAGTAAAAATGACTCTATAAGGGAGTAAGCAAAGTAAAAGGAGGGCTGTGAATTTATTTTGTCATTGTACCTGGACCCCTGGAAGTATCAAGATGGCCTGGCATGAACAGGTACTAGCATTGCCAGGCCCTTTCTAGCAATTCTAGGCCTGGTGTTTTGAGCTCCAACTGGTCTCACACAGATGGCTGCTTGTCATCTGCTGTGGCTGTGCACACAGGATTTTAGCGACACACCCTGTTCGATCTGTGTTTGGAATATGATTTCTATTGCCAGTCTGTCTGCTTGGTAGAATGTGACTTTTGAAAAACAAAATGAAAATTCTCGTTGCTTAAAACTCACCACCCAGAGATGGCATTCATTCTGACAGAGTGGCTAGAAAAATGTTGGGATTAAAGAGTGACAATGAATGTGAATAGGACCCTTGAACACTGTAATGTCAGTGGCCACCATCCTCAATAGCAGTGACATTTGAGGAGGCTCTGCTGGTTGATCTTATTTCTTCCAGCTTATATTGGCTTTAAATTCCTCCTTACATCTGAAAAATACCAATGGCAAGAAAATGTGATTTTGACCTGAAGATTATAAAATTGAAAGCAGTTCATTAAAAAGAAATGAGGGAATGTATTTCTTGTGTTTTCTTGTTTTTTTCTTCTGAAAAGATGAAATTTATTTATTTATTGAGTTAGGGTCTCACTCTGTTACCCAGGTTGAAGTGCAGTGGTGTGATCATGGCTCACCATAGTCTTGACCTCCTGGGCTCAGGAGGTCCTTCTGCCTCAGCCTCCTGAATAGCTGGGACTACAGGTGCATACAATAATGCCCAGCTAATTAAAAAAATTTTGTAGAGATTGGGTCTTGGTGCGTTGCCTGGGCTGGTCTCAAACTCCTGGGTTCAAGCAGTCTTCCTGCCTTGGCCTTCTGAAGTGTTGGGATTACAGGCGCGAGCCACTGTACTTGGCCTGAAAAGGTGAAATATAGATTTTGTATAGAGATGTGAGAAGCACCTCTAGATGAAATCATCATGTTGATGATAAACCCCTACCATATGGGTGACAACAAGGAAAGCTGTAGGTATGATTTTGGACCACCTATTTAAGAGCTGCCTAGAGGGAGGTGGCTTGTTAAAAATGTAGAATCTACTGAGGCGAAAATATCCCTTGAGCCCAGTAGGTCAAGGCTGCAGTGAGCTATGATCATGCCACTATACTCCAGCCTGGGCAACAGAATGAGACCTCATCTCTTTAAAAACGTAGAATCTTGGGCTCTATTCTTTAGGGTTACAACTCAGTGAGGCTGAGATTGGGTCTGGGAAATTATATTTTTAAAGCTCCCTGGGTGGTTCTGCAGCTTAGCTAGATTGGACACATACTAAACCACATAAGGATCTGTGATCCCTTGGGACTAAGTCAAATATCTTTGGCCAAATCAGACTAGATTGAGGGGGGCAGTGAGTTTTTGAAAAAAGTTAGTGATTTTAGAGAAAGAAAAAGCAGCTTGTAATTCCTGAGTACTTGTTATGGGTCTGCCACTGTTCTAAGTACTTTACAAAGATTAATCCCCAGCATTTATTTACTTTTTGTTTATTCATTTTTAGCAAATGAGGAAACTGATGCTTAAAAAGCTTAGGCAATTTGTTCAAAGTCATACAGCGACAAGTGGTGTAGAGATGGTTTGACCCTGTGTGTGTAACTCCACAATTCAGTGAGAGAGAGAGAGAAAGAGAGAGAGAGAGAGAGAGAGAGAGAGAGAGAGAGAGAGAGATGCTCTCTTCCCTACAAAAGACATACAATTTTATTTTGGAAGGAGTCAAATTTATTTACATACAACTACTACAGATAACTGAAAAAAGGACACAAGATTAGTTTAGTTGCCATTAAAATTCTCTGTCTATAGTCTCCAAGATTTCCCCTACCCCAAATCAGTACAAATATTTTAGAATGGTTGATTCTTGGTTTTTGTTTTTTGGAAAATGAATCCTGTTAGTTGTTGTCCCACCCCCCTCAAAAAAACCCCAAAACTCCTAGGGAAAAATTATAATCAGACATTAAACATCTGTGTGATTAATTTTGTTTGGTTGACACCCAAAGCCAGTTTATTTTTTGGGTATGACCCTAAATGTAATAAATTGATGTTTTAGATATAATACTAGCTGTATAATTTTATTCTGCTTTGTTAGCTTATGCTAGCCCAATAAAATCTGACAATGGAACAAAAGACTCTCCTTGGGGTGATATTTTAATTGTCATAAAAATGTCATATAGATTAAGGGGCCAGCTGAGCCCTTATAGTTTCTCAGGGACTAGAGAAGTCATTAAAAAATGCTTATGTTATTTCCGAGATAAAATACTGGCTATGATTCCTGCCATAATGTTCTTTTTATAGAATTTGCCAAACACAAAGCCATGAATTATTCTAATTCCCAGAAATCATCTTCTAAAAGGCCTACATGTGGTTGTCTGCATCTTCTCTTGGATTCTATCTCCCAGCAGACAGTGCCTCCCTCTATGGATGTACTTCTGCCTGTGCAAGGTCTTGTCATGGTTCTAGCTCTCTCCAGGCTGCCCTAGCTCCTGGGCTCTGGCCACACCACCGCCTCATTTTGATTGCAGTCCTAAGGAGGAGATTGACTTCCCTCTAAAGCTCAGACCCCGTCTTTGTCTGTTTTGTCTTGCTATAAAATAATACCTGAGGCTGGGTAGTTTATAAAGAAAACAGGTTTATTCTTGTACAGTTCTGCAGGCTGTACAAGAAGTATGGCACCAGCATCTGCTTTAGGTGAGGCCTCAGGAAGCTTCCACTTACAGTGGAAGAGGAAGGGAAGCAAGGCATTACATAGCGAGAGAGGCAGAACAAGAGAGAAGGGAAGGAGGTGCTGGGATCTTTTCAACGATCAGATTTCATGGGAACTGATAGAGTGAGAGCTTACTCACTACCCTCCTCCCATAAGAGGGATCTGTCCCCATGACCCAAATATATCCTACTAACCTCTCCTCCAACATTAGTGATCCAATTTCAACATGATATTTGGAAGGGACAAAAATCCAAAGTCTATCAAATCTATTCCCCAAACTTTTTTGCTCTACTCAGACCTCTACAGACTACGTTTCCCAGGTTCCCCTGCCCACTGGCTTCCAGATAGTTTCAACCAGTGGGAGACCAGGCTGGACAATGGAGGGTGGCAGAAATGCCAAGATATTCTTCCTCTTTCTTTTGCTTCAGTCTCTTGTGTTCTCTTGTCTTTACTGTGTTCAAATATAACCCTAACTACCAGTTGCCTCTGCAGGATGGTACCTGATTTGTTTTCTTGTCTTTCTCCTTCCTTTAATCTCCAAAATCTTGAAAAAGTTGATATCTGACTGCTTTTCCTTTCTCACCATCCACTCTGCCTGCTGACCCTCTAACTGAATGTGCACTGAGCAGAATTCTCATCGACTTCCTTGTCGCCCGACTTGAGGATGTTTCCTCAGTCTTCCAAAGTGTTCCACGATGTCAACCATCCTTTCCGTCCTAAAATCTCTCCTTTCATTTTCCCCAGTTTTCCTATATCTGTGATGATTCCTCTATGGGAGCGGCTCTTCATTTACTGCTTCATGTTGTCTCTGGAGCACTGGGCATTTCATCTAAACATTCTGCACACATCTCACACTTATTTTCTTTAAAACTGAATCTACCTGCTCCCCACCCTCCTCCCTCCCTTCCCTAGAAGTGCCCAGTGACTGTCAATCCCTTCCTTGTGCTAATGTGACTAACGTTCAGGGTCCATTTATGAGTGAGAATGTGCGGTATTTAGTTCTTTGTTTCTGTGATAGTTCACTTAGTATGATGGCCTCCAACTCCATCTAATTTGCTGCGAAGTACGTGATTTTGCTCTTCTTTATGGCTGTGGTACTCCATTGTGCATATGTACCACATTTTAAAAATCTAGTCTACTTCGATCGGCAGTAGTGTTCGTTCCATGTTTTGGCTATTGTGAATAGTGCAGCAGTAAACATGTGTATGCAAGTGTCTTTTTTGTAGAATGATTTATGTTCCTCTGGGTACATGCCCAGGAGAGGGATTGCTGGATCACATGGAAGGTCAATTTTTAGTTCTTTTAGGAATTGCCACAATACTTTCTTCATTAAGAGTTTTGATAGACCGAAGAGCTAAGGTCATTCACATTTATTTGTCTTATAATACCGTGTAAATAGAAAACATCTCTACAAGCTACTTTTGGTCAGGGTACTCAATCATTGATCTGGCATCCAATCTCTAACATCTTAGTAATATTTCTTCCAGTTTATAAATCAAGAAACTAATTCTTAGAGCAGTGATGGAACTTGTCCTCAGCCATATAGCCAGCAAGGGGTAAAGCTGAGATAGAACAGGATTCTCTCTGATTGCAATACCCTTTTTCTTTTCATTTCTCCTAGTATCCTTCTTGGAGACAATTAGTAGATTGAGAAGAGCCTTGGTGTGTGTGTTAGGTGAGTGTGAGCCAACAGAGAGACTGAATATTTGAGGTGTTGGGGTTCAGAAAACACTATCTCAAAATCAAGGCCTCAGAAGCAGCTTCAGAAGCAAAAGTTTTTTCTCTAACCTTCTCCTACCCTGTCTCTTAATTCCATTATTTGCTGAGGCTAGCCATAGAAACTAGAATCCATCTTTCCCAATGCAGGTCAGAAACCAGAACCCCTTTTCCCCAAAGCCAGCCAAAAAACCTAAAAACATACTCTAAATATCCTTTCCCCTCTCTGTATAAAAGTGGCCATAAATAAATTATCTAACATATCTTTTTTTTGATTATAGGTCATAAGACACCCACTCCAGAGAGAGTCCTTTCCTATACCCAGGAGGAAGGAATGCTGCTCAGAGAGGCCAAGAGGAGCCTAGATAGACAGGCCTTGCTAGGTTTCCTCACTCAATCTATTAGCATTAGATCATACTCTTTTTGTCTCTATATGGCTGTCCATATGTGTTGAACCTAAGCATAAAAACGAGCAATTTCCCCTGGTCCTCTGGGTCTTCATTCTGAAGGCTTCCACGTGTACACATTAAATAAATTTGTATGCCTTTTCTCAAAAAAACCCACAAAAACCTGAATCTGCAGGCTCATGAGGACAGCTAATTGGTTTAACTTAGTCTCTGCTGAAACCCCAGTGCCAGATAGAGAAGGCAGTAAATAAATATTTTGTTGAATGAGTTAATGAAAATGATTATATCTACAGAAGATTATGAGAATTTGAGCGCACTAATAAATATACAGTACTTAGTGAAAAAGGAGGTGGCCATGGGAGGTACACCTTTGAGAATTTTAAAATCTCAACTCTTATGTCTTTAATGTTTAAGATTTCTTTAACATTTAGGCTATTAAAATAATTTTAAAAATATTGTTAAACATTTCCCATTGATGACCTGCTTAATTACTTGCATGAAAAGATTTAAACTCAGCAGTGTCTTCACAAATTCTGCTTTCCTTCTGATAACTCACTTTTGGTTTCTAACATCTGTTCCCGGTGACTGGTTCTCTCATCGTGGGGCTGCAAGCCTTTTCCTCACCACCTGGCCCCAACTATTCGTCCCATCATATGGCTTCTAGTCAAACAGTTGCTTATGACCTGGCACTCTCAGACATGTAAGTGTGCACCTACATTGCAGACCCGGAGCCTTCTGTTCGGAAGCTATGCATATGGCAGGCAGATATCCTTTTCATCAGGATCAGGTTCAGTGCCATTGTTGCATATAGTTCACTGAATGATGCCCCGATCAAAGACTGGTTTCCTGGCCACTGATATCAGCCCCTCTATTTCAGCAGATTCACGTTCAGCCAAGTTAGAGTTCTCTTTAGCAGTTGGGACCTAGGGGAATCAGGATAAAGAAAATGCCCAGACAGTTCTTCAGTTTCTGTACCTTAAACAGTAGAATAAGTGCCTTCACTAAATTCTTAGCTTAGTGGTTGATTAGGTAGCTAAAGTAACAATTTGCATTCCGTTTGTCAATAATAATCACAAACATAACAACTGATAATCTGTGGTGGGCCCTTCCTTGACATGCAGTGTCTCATTCATTCATTCTTGGATGCCAGTAATGTGGCCAAAACAGCATGTGGGGAAGAAGAAAGGGAAACACTGGCTATATACCACCCCCCTTTTTGGGCATTCATGTTTTAAAAATAATTTTCGATTGTGTAGATTTTTATTTTGAAATAGTTTAAATCTGACAAAAAAGTTAGAAGAATAATATAGAGTTCCTGTGTATCCTTCACTCAGTTTTCCCCAGTGATCATATGTTACGTAAGCTCAGATCCTGTCTTAGTCTGTTTTGTCTTGCTATAAAGGAATACCTGAGGCGGGTTAATTAATCAAGAAAAGATGTTTATTTGGCTCACAGTTCTGCAGGTTCTACATAGGACATGGGCAAGACCAGCAAATTAACACTGGTACAATTCTATTAATACATTCATATGTCTCTCTCTCTCTCTCTCTCTCTCTCTCTCTCTCTGTGTGTGTGTGTGTGTGTGTGTGTTTGTGTTTCTAAGGAATTTCATCACATGTGTAGATTTAAGTACCCATCACAATCAGGATACAGAATTTCCACAAAGATACTCCCTCATGTTACTCCTTAATAGTCACACCCATCCCCTAACCCTAACCCTTTGCAACTGCTGATCTGTTTCCCTCACTGTAACTTGTCACTTCAAAGTGGTTATAGAAATGGAATAATACAGTATGTAACACTTGGGCTTTTTCACTCAGCATACCCTTGTGTGCATCAATAGTTTGTTATGCTTTTCTATCCTTTATTGAAAAGAGGCACTTTCTTGAAGAGTGCCCTAACTGGAGTGTTCTGATTTCAGCCAACTGTTGCTCATTTTTTCAGCATGTAGTGGGCAGAGTCCTCTTTAGTCAAGGTCAAGAATGGGGCAACCTAGGATCTAGGTGGTTTGTCTTTATACAAACCCTTCTGGTTTCGATCAACCTCTCACTTTTCACCCAAAGTGTATAGCCTTCCTTCGGCACCTCATCTTTTCTTACCCTTAGTTTCCAGCTATCTCTTAGCCCCTGAGATTAGAGCTTGAGATAAGGGATTAGGTGCGGGTTTTTTGACTGGTAACTGCAGGAAGCACGAATGAGTGAGGGAAGTAGGGAAAGGGAGGATGCGACGGTAGAAAAACTAATAAAGAGTGCATTAATAAGTGGGTCACAGCTGTGCACAATTGGGGCTCAATCCCACTGGTGACTCCTAAAGAACCATGTAGAACGTGCCTCAGAATTGCCGATCTGAATCACGGGAGTGGGAGGCACTTACTAACTCCCGTCCCTCCTCAGCTGAAGGTTGTTCCAAGCACGTTGACCTCCCTGCACCTCTAGGTGGTGCCTGCATAGATGGATTTCTCTCTGCAGAGAAAACCTGTAGCAAACCATGGGAAGAGGCCTAGCGTGGTGCTGAAGTAAAAGACCAGCAGTGTGCTTGCAAGCTGCCCCCTACCAAGACATAAAAGTCAAAGAGGGGACAGGAGATGTAGCCAATACATCCTTGGATTCCTGTTTATCCAGCTCCTGTTTCTCCATTCTCTGACCAACAGCCCAGGGTCCCTCAAGAGGCTCTCTTCTTGCTTACACAGTTAACCGATGATTCTACTTTCTAGAGTTGTTCGTGCAACAAACTTCGAAGGCTTATAATTATTTGAAGGAATTTTATCTATGAATTAAGTTAATCTAGATCTGTTTTTAACCCTGAGCAAGTTCAAATAATTCAAATAATTATATATTTTAAAAGCAAGTCTCTGTCCCCATGTAGCTAGTTTGGTCTTCCTTGCAACATGGCATAAGAGCTTGGGCTCTTCCTAATCAGGGTAGTTAGACTTCTAACATGGTGACTTATTTTCAGGAGGAAGGAAACAAGCTGTCAGTATTAAGCCCTGAGTTCAGAAGTTCCAGATTGTGTCTTTCTTCACATGGCCAGCAAATCACAAGGCCAGCCCAGATTTTAGGGCAGGGGAAATAGGTGTGATATGCACATAGGGGTGAACTGTTGGGGGTGCTCTTTGGAGACTAGTTAGTGCACTCACCCTATTAGTCCAGTTGGCAGAGGTGAGCTTGACTCAAGGAAGGGCAACATTAGCCTATCTAGGGAATTACAACATGGACTGAATGGCAGAGTCATAAGCCATTCACTGGAGAGTTTGGAGTCAAAAACAGAGAGGAGAGAGAGAGAGAGAGAGAGAGAGAGAGAGAGAGAGAGAGGGAGAGAGAGAGAGAGAGAGAGAGAGAGAGAGAGAGAAAGCGCAAGCGAGTTATAGAGCAAGCTAAAAAGGAGAGTATCTGTGAGGCAGTGTAGGAACCATGAGAAGCCACAAGCAAGTGGGAGGCGTGGAGTCACAGGCATTCAGAGAGAAGGGGGCATTCTGGAAGAGATAGGCCATGCTGAGATAGGCCATGATGCAAGTAGAAAAGGCACAGAGAGTTTAGTCCCTAATGCTGACTGGAGACTCTCAGGATCCAGGGTTAATTCCAATCAGCATGTGCATTATAAGATATCCCCTTTTACCTGAGATAACCAAGTATGTTTCTTTTCATTATTTCTGACAAAATGATTCAAGAAATGAATTTGAATCCCAGATTGGCCATCTCCTGGTTTTGTGTCCTTGGGCAGGTTACTTCTGTGATTCCGTTTTCTCATCTGCAAATGAGAATAACAATTATGCCTATGTCATATGGTTGCTTTGAGTATTCAACAATTTATATTATAAGGATTAATATATCTGCAAGCCTCCGGAACAGTGCCTGGCATATGGTAAACCCTGTGTAAGTAATGACTTATTAAATTAAAAAAATAAGTTTAAGAGTCTTACCTTGAGAGAACACATGAAGATTCTGCCTTGGAAAGCAAAATAAGATATTTTATTGGGGAAATATTTTTTTCTTTTGTAATTAAGGTAAATCAGTCCTACCATGCTGTTGTTGAGTGTCACTACTAAAAAACTTGGATCCTGAAATATCTGGAGCCAAGGTGTCTGCCAAGGTGGATGAAACGGTGGATATAGTAAATCATGGAGGCTGAGGCGTCCTGATTCTTATCAGGAATGCAGAGCTTCTTTGAGCTTGCTATGCTCTTTTTCCATCCTTTTCCTTCTCGCTCACTTATTCCCTTCTCAAGATAACCCAATTTATAGAATTGCCTCAATATGTGCTGGTTGACATGACATTCTGAGTGGAGGCGAATACCAGAGAGACCCAGTTGTAACCTGTTGATTTATGGTCAGCTCACTCCACTGTTACTTTCTGATTTAACATCAAAGAACGGATTCCGAATGCAATCACGCTGGGCAAACAAATATACTGTTGCAAATGACTTTGCAGAAGTTTTTTTATTCTGTCCATGTATAAAATGAGCTAAAAGTGGCTCTTGGTGTAATCATTCAAATACCTTCGGACCCTTACACCATATGTTTCCTACATTTTCTTTTATCACATGTGATTGTATATTATAATACACAGCAGTTCCAAAGGGGAACCAGATGGCTGCATGTTTCTCAGTTCAGGACTCTCATGCAGAAAGGAAGAGGGATACTGGGGCTATATTTGGTTCTGATGAAACTGACAGGCTATCCGAGGTGATAATCAGAGGTATTTAAGGAAGGCTCCCACTTATGATAAGGAGTTTAAGTGCTCAATCACGTCTGAATGTGTCTTTAATGGGCATATCTTTTAAAAACGGATTTAATGTATTCCTTTACATCTGCTCAATTTGAATATGTTGAGACAAGCAATATTTTAAACTAGTTTAGAAAAATATGTACAGAAAAAGCAAATAATTTCTTGGAAAGACAGTTCAAAATATGGCCAAACAATTTTCAACTCTTGCTTCCTTAATGCTTAGGCTGCTAGAGAATCATTTGCTCAATAATAAAGAGTGGGCTAAATCGGCAAGAAGGAAGTAGGGAGAGGGGTGACTAGTTTCCTCAATGCAATTGAAGAGTTCTTGTACAAGTTGCTGACATTGTGGCTCCACCTTCAAGGGAGTGAAAACATTTTGTTCCTGGAATTGAGATGGCGCAATCACAACTGTGTGCATTTGGCCTCACAAACTGCACAACACACGCTTGTCTTATTTGCTCTGTACACATGATGAACAATTCAAAATGAAAAACAAAAATAAGCACAATCTATGAACACTTTGGTGGATTAAACTGATGGCACTGTAATTAAGTTATTTCTGCATGCCAGCTCTAGGCCCACCTGCCCATCCAACATTCATTCATGTTGAAATTTGTGCAGTGGTCTTTTGAAAATTGGCAATGTTCTTCTAAGTACTCCAGGGGTGAAATACAGATGTGGGAAAAAAAGCACATATCTTTTCAAACAATTTCTACTGCTGGGCATTAGAAGAGCTAAGATTTGAATACCAGACTCTGGCAACAATGGCTGTTAACATTTGCTCTGTGCTGAGACCCCTGCTCTCTTCACCACAAATGCCAGAGCTGGCTGGAATTCCCTCCACAGCCCATTCTGTGTCTTGCTTTGCCCTCTCGTTTGGAGATCTTAACCATACTCATGTTTCCTCTACCACCTGGTGTTGTTTGACTTCTTTCTCCTAAGGGTCCCTCTGATCCTCCAAACTCAGTGACCCAGCCCATTCCATTTCCAGTCCCATAGACACATCAAACTCAAAATGACTCAAACTGAACTCACCATTGCTCATTCTCCTTCCTTTTGAATGTCTTTCTTTGCTGATGGCCTTGGTACTTGTTCCATGCTGCAAGGATATATATATTTTTTCTAAACTAGAATTCTCATCGTGGCATTCCCTCAATCAAATCTTTCAGAAGAGTCCCATGATTTTTAGGTTGATATTCAAACATCACAGTAGTACTGAGAAGACTCCTCATCGTCTCTTCCATGCTTGTCTTTTTCCTCTTCTCTCCATGAAGATCTGTTAAGCTATTTGACTTCTTTGCAGTTCCTCAAATATAACTTGCACATCCCTATTTATTTTCACATTTCCTCTGAGGGAGAAGCTCTTTTCTCTCTCCTCTCCTCTAGTCATTTTTTAAGAACCTCGCATGTCCTGGCATTTCTTATCTATCCCCTTCCTCCAAGTTGTGTGTTCTCATAACCAATTGGCAACACCAATCCAGTCAGTTCAGGATGCTACAACAGAAAACCAGACTGTGTGGCTTACACAACAGACACGTATTTCTGGAGGCTGAAAAGTCCAGGATCAAAGTGCCAAGAGATCTGGTGTCTGGTGAGGCTCACTTCCTGGTTTGCAGATGGCTGTCTTCTGGTTGCATCCTCACATAGCAGGAGAAAATAATGGAAGCAAACTCTCTCACGACACTTAAAAGGGCACTATTCCCATTCATGAGGGCTCCATCCCTATGACCTCGTCTAATCTTAATCACCTCCCAAAGGCCCCTCCTCCTAATACCGTCACACTGGGGGACAGGATTTCAACATATGAATTTTGGGGGGGGACACAAACATTCAGTCCATAGGAGAGAAGTTAAAGTACAATAATTAAAAACATTGCTTCTTGTTTATTCATTTGAGATAAGATCTCATTCTCTTGCCAAGACTGGAGCACAGTGACATGATCATAGCTCACTGCAGCCTCAAACTCCTGCACTCAAGTGATCCTCCTACCTCAACCTCCCAAGAAGTTGGAACTATGGGCACACACCACCATGCCCAACTAACTTTTTAAAAAAAATTTCTTGTAAAGACAGCATCTCACTATGTTGTCCAGGCTGGTCATGAGCTCGTGGCCTCAAGCTGCCTCAGCCTCCCAAAGTGTTGGAATTACAGACATGAGCCAACACACCCAGGCTAAAAGCACTGATTTTTGAAAGAAACAGACCTAGATTCAAAATCTAGCTTCTTCACTTACTAGCTATGTGAATTTGGCTAAGTTATTCATCTTCTTTAGCTTTCATCGTCAATATGAAGACTGCAACATCACGTGAGTGTCAAGGTTGAGATGAAGACTCTTGATAGTTCATTTAAAGGAGTAATTTGCACATATTGAAACTTCCATGAAAGATAATGATGGAACCCTATGCATTTGGCCCTTTGTGGGTGCCCAATAACTAATTTTAAATGAACAAATGAACAAAACGTGATTTGAATTCTGATTTGGTCGTTTATCAACTAAGTAACCTTGAACAAATTACTTATTTGCAAAATCAGGGGATTGTAGTTGTTGCAGTTGTACTCAGTGAGGTCAAGCACAAGATCTAGCAGAGTTCCAGCACGGGATGGAGGCTCAGTAAGTGTCAGCTCTTTCCCTTAATTCCAGCTTTGTATTTCCTCTTTTATTGCAATGCAGCATACAAATTAACCCCAGAACTAAGCTTTCCAGTATGCATTTATAGTTACCAGTAAGTTTTCACTTTTGACTTCTTATACTTCTGTATTATGAGGGAAAGAAAAGTATAACATTGAAAATATAACTGAGGAGCTCCTTGTTTAAACATATAATGTGTTTATTAAAAATTATTTTGCTTTCACCCGAATGTTTATTTTTAATTTTTTTGTTAAGGCAAACTTCTCTAAAATCAATAACATGAAATTAAAGACCTCAAAACGCCCTACTCTTGCATAAAGGCCCAAGTGTAAAATGATTATCTGGTGTTCTCAAGGTTCTGCTTAGTGAGAGAGGCCAAGTCTTAAAGGAAAAGTCACTACGACGGGCTCCATTCATTTTGCAAGGAATGAAAAGTAGGTCAGGGGTCGGGGCAGGGTGAAGGGAAATGTCTTTGAGAGAACTCATCGGATGTCACTCAGGGATTATTAATTTACTGAAAAGTCTACCTTTGGCCTGGGGATTTACTAAAGTTAGAATGTGCTAGATGTTTCCTTTGAACTCTGCATCCAGGCATCCATAGGAATGCTGGCTCACTCCTGTGCTGCGACCCCGCAAACCTGGCCTGTGTTATCAGCCAGCTATGGCCTGTTGCGGGTTTTTTTTTTTTCTACACCTGATGCTGATGACATGATTTTGCTCAGACTCTTCTGTAATGTCAGGGTTTCAAAGACAAGGAGAAAAGAAAAAAGAGCAAGACAAAAAATGATGGCCTTCATAGGCTTTTGGTATTCCACTGCTCTTACTGGATCATTAGAGTTCTTAAATCTAAGGAGATGAATGCTACAAAGACCATTGAGCACCTGGTGAGAAATTAGATGTGCAGCATGGGAAGACGGTGAGAGGGTGTTAGGGCAAATTACTTAGCAACAGTATCACTTAGTAGGACATTTTCACCACCACACACTACTAGCTTTGATAAATTCCATACTCCTTCATTCATTTTTTTTTCTATTATGCTGCAAGTACTTTATAGGCATACCTTTATGCTAGGCTTGTTAAAGTCTTAATTGGTTTGCATTTATCCACTTAGGCACTTTAAAAAATTTTAACAAATTCATAGAGACAGAAAGCAAAATGATGGTAGTCTGGCTCTGGGAGGGGTGAATGGGGAGTTATTATTTAATGGGTAGAAAGTTTCCATTTTGCAAGATGAAAAGAGTTCTGGAGATAGAGGATGGTGATGGTTGCAAAATGATGTGAATATACTTAATGCTACTGAACTGTTCACTTAAAAATGATTAAGATGGGGAATTCTATGTTATGTGTATTTTGCCACAGTTAAAAAGAATTTTAAATATTATGCTGCCAATCCTGAAGCTGTTAAATATATCAAATTCACAAACACCAGTTTTGAAATAAAATGCATCACTCTGATGTAGTTTATTACTATGACTACACCTTGTATCATTTAAAAATACAAGTTACACGAGAATAAGTGTACTTTCCTTTTCAAAGATATAATTGTACTTGCATGAAAAGTGAATATAAGATTTTTGCATTGATAGAAGACTAGTAACACTTTTACAAAATTTCATACAAGAGATCTCTAGTTGACACCACTAGCCAAAAAATTTTAATGGGTTCTACAGACAATTAATTTATCCAATCATCTGAAAATAAGTTTAGCAGAATTTGCTATGACATGGTTTTTATTCTTGATGGCACAGCTAGTCACCCTTGAGCCCTTGATGTTTCAACAAACCCTTTGGAGAAGACCTAAGGTAAGTCATTTTCAAATGTAGCCCTGGACCTGGGAACTTGCTAGGAATACAAATTCTTGAGGTCCACCCTGGACCTTCTGAATCAGAAATTCTGGGGGGGGGGTAAAGCATAGAAATTTGTGTTTAACAAGAATGCGAAGTGTTTTTGATGCATGCTGACATTTGAGAAACGGTTATCTAAGAAAAGCGTATGAAACCTATAGCAATCGAAGCTGTTTCTTCTGGTGCCTTATGGGGAGATTAAAAGGACATCTGCATCAAGCTTGCAGAATGTGTGCATGGTAGACAGAAAAGACCCAAAATAACTAAAAAAATCAGTCTTTGAAATGGTGCCTTAGAACCAAAATGGTATGTTGTAGGAAAATCCTTACAATTCTGATCCTAGAATGATTCAGAAGAAACTTTATTTCAGAATGTGAAAAGGTCTAGAATAAAACAGGTGTTTCTGTTGAAGAAGAAAGTGTATTTAAGTATAGTAATAATATTATGGTTGGTTAATTTAAAACGTTAGGCCTTGTTAAAGTAGTTTTGAGGGGGTGATTTTAAGGGATTATTGCTTGGGTACAGATGTGATGCATGCCACTCTTCTAAAGGAGAGTTGTGAATGAGTGACTTAGCTCTCTGATGGGACCCAATCCAAGATCCCAATCCAAAGGGAGGTCCTAATAATAATTATGAAGGCTCAGGGAGCACCAATCACAGTCACAGCCTTGACCCACCAGAAGGATGATACGAGTTAGAGGACACTTTCAAATAAAGTTAGAACATGGTATATTGTTAAAATGAAATTGAAGATACCAGAGTTTCTAACACTGCTAAGTATGCCGTGAACTTAGACTTTCATTATATTCTTTCTAGTATTTTCTATACAAAGGTAGACTAACACAAAAATCATCTTTTCAGTCCTTGCTGGCCCCAGGGTTGAATGTACCTCTTTGCCTTTTAATCCCCCAGTATTCCCCATATATATGTTTGTCTTTGCATCTTAGTAAATACCTTGCCAAATCTTGTTCATAAATCTGAATCCCTCATAAAAGACTTAAACCCTTTAAGTCTAGGGGATCCTCTCTCTTAGCATCCAGATCTACATCTTCTACACAAAAGGGGTTCAATAAATTATGTTGAAAGAAAGGAGTAAATGAATACAGGCTAAAGATTGTGATTAGGGATTAGCATTTTAGAGAAACTTTATGAAGTAACGAGTTTTCATGATGTAAAACAATTTTAAAAAACTTTATAGAGACTGTGTGGTAGAAATCTTTTGGGAGTTTATGTAGGTCATAAACTATCCTCTCCCTTTAAGGACTGCCCACAAGAATGCAAACAACTATGTGATCACTGCTGTTTCCCCCCCGCATTTGGTCTCGTAGGCACTTAATACATATTTGTTGAAAGATTGGGTCTGTGGATGACCCTCTCTCTGGGAAGCCTGGATTATGACATGTGACTGTGCCCAACTTGGCTAAAATTGACTGAATCAGGATTGTGCACAAGACCCAAACTGGGCCAATGAGATTCTTTTCTGGGAACTTAAATTGGTACTGAGTGTTCTTGAAATTATAACATTTAAATTGAAGTTCTTTAAGATTAGTTATATTCTGCCACATCGATGGAGAAGCAGAAAAAGTCAATCAATAAATGTGCATGTATGCATACATGCAAATACGCACACACACACATACACACACACCCCTCAGCCTTTAAATTTTTTTTAAAACTCCTTGCTGGTTCTTGTTCCTACTCCCACCCTGAGGCCCAACTTCATTCCTCCTCTTGATTCTATGGGACACCCTGCAAATATCCCTTCTGCCCAAACCAGCTCATTTGACTTTTGCCACATGCAAACAGAAACTATTAACAAATACACTGTCACTGTAATTCATTTTCCTTCCTTAGACATTCCAACATTTGTAAGATTTAAAAATCACCATAGTAAATATTTGTGTTAATTTGAATTCATTTCCATTTCTCTGGACCTCAGCTATTTTGAAATGCCTACTTGGCCCTCTTCCATCATTTGAAAAGCAGAGCAAAGCAAAGCAAAAAGAACCACAAGCCACCAGCTGATGTGTGCTCTTAAACTCTGTATATAAATTATGCCTTTGAAACACTTGGAATCTTCCTGGGGAACAATTTCCCAGCAGGGGAAGAAAAACTAACAAGTTTCAGAAGTAAACTGGAAATATTACTCATTGCTAACGAAAAGTGCAGCTCTGTAGTGACCAAAGAAACTAAAACAAATGAATTCTCTTTAATGGCAGGATACATAGTATTCAAAAGCGAGGACCTGGGGCCAGATGACCTGTTATATGTTACAGTCCCTGAACTGGAGGACACACATTATGAAACTAGTGTCTGGGTTTTCTCTTTGCCTCCTCAGCTCCCAGAATAGGCTAGCACCTGAAAAGGGATTTCATAGATGTTTGTTGAAAAAAGGCAGTGATGTTTGGAGATCAGACTTATAGGGAAATTGCCTGGTTTCAGCACTCCAAATCTGTGTGGCCTTGTGTCTTGGTCTCCATAACTCTAAAATGAGTAATAGAGCTTTTTCATAGTGTTAATGTATTAAATGAGTTAATTTATGCAAAACATATAATTCAATGTCTGCAAAGGAGACAGGCAGTACATTTTTTAAAATAATCATTGTGTTAGAGAGTAACTTTTCATTGCCATTTAAAATTTTACATACATGTTGGAAGAAAGAGTATTAGGGATATTTAACTTAGCCTTTATAATAAAGTTATTTAAAAATGTATCTCTGTGTAAGGTACATTAAAAATGTCTTCTACCAAGTGAGTGAAAATTTAAGGAAGAATATCAATATAAACATGACATGG
This sequence comes from Tarsius wallacei, assembly GCA_963574415.1. Taxonomy (NCBI): domain Eukaryota; kingdom Metazoa; phylum Chordata; class Mammalia; order Primates; family Tarsiidae; genus Tarsius; species Tarsius wallacei. The sequence continues at coordinate 17,424 of CAUYQG010075350.1, read as the reverse complement.
AACACAAAATTTAACCCTAAAAAAAATCTAAATTTTTTTCATTGATGCAAAATTTGCTTTATTTAAATAGTATCATTTACCATGTATATTTGATATACTTATTTTTATGAATTTCAAAATGATATAAGCATTAATGGGGCTCATGCCTATTTTTTTGCTGCATTTTATTTCTTTTCTTTTTTATTATAAAGATGTGGGGTACAATTCAGGGTTAGGTATACGTTGATTATGCAGGTACCCTTGTTGATGTAGTGTGCCCCTCCCTCCCCTAGCAGCGTCCCTCAACTGCCAATCCCACCCCCCTTCCCCTGACAGTTTCCCACTACTGCCAATCCCTTTCTTATAATATTATCATTGTTCAAGGTCCACTTATGAGTGAGAACATATGGTACTCTGTTCTTTGTTTCTGTGATAGATCGCTGAGTACGATCGATTCTAAATCCATTGCTGCAAAGTCCATATGTTTGTCCTTTTTGACTGCGTAATATTCCATTGTGTATATGTACCACATTTTTTTTATCCAGTCCAGTTTCGACAGGCAGCATGGTTGGTTCCATGTTTTTGCTATTGTGAATAGAGCTGCAAAAACATTCGTGTGCAGTATCTTTTTTGTAGAATGATTTGAGTTCTTCCGGGTATATTCCCAGTAGGGGAATTGCTGGGTCATATGGAAGGTCAACTTCCAGTTCTTTCAGAAATCACCACACTGTCTTCCAAAGAGGTTGTACTAGTTTGCAGTCCCATCAGCAGTGTAGAAGTGCTGCTTTTTCTCCGCATCTTCACCAGCATCTATTGTTTGTTTTATTAATGATGACCATTCTTACTGGAGTTAGATGGTATCTCAATGTGGTTTTGATTTGCATTTCTCTGATAATGAGTGAGGCTGAGCACTTTTTCATGTGTCTGTTGGCTGCCTGTATATCTGCTTTTGAGAAGTGTCTAGTCATATCTTTTGCCCACTTTTTAATGGAGCTGTTTGTTTTTTTTCTTTTGGCACATTTGAGTTTCTTGTAGATCCTAGATGTTAGGCATTTGTCAGACATACAGTTGTCAAATATTTTTTCCCATTCTGTGGGCAGTCTCCCTCCTCTCTTGATGGTTTTTTTTTGCTTTGCAGATGCTCATCAGTTTGATGAGGTCCCACTTGTTTATATTATTTCTTATGGTATGGGCACTTAGGGTTCTGATCAGGAATTGGTTACCAGTTCCAATTTCCATATGAGTGTCTCATGTGTTTTCTATGATTCTTACAGTTTGAGGTTTTATGTTTAGGTCTTCGATCCATTTAGAGTTAATTTTTGTGTATGGTGATAAGTAGGAGTCTTGTTTGAATCTTCTGCATGTGGTCAGCCAGTTTTCCCAGCACCATTTACTGAACAGGTTCTCCTCTCCCCAGTGGTTGATGGTGGAATCTTTGTCAAAGATGAGTTGGTTGAGAAATTGAGGTTTTGCTTCTGGAATCTCTATCCTGTTCCATTGGTCTATATGCCTGTCCTTGTACCAATACTGGGCTGTTTTGATTATTGTAGCTTTATAATGCAGTTTAAAGTCTGGGAGTGTGATACCTCTTGCTTTTTTTTTTTTTTATTTTTTTTAGATGAGGTTTTTTTGGCTAATCATGGTTGTTTATGTTTCCATATGAATTCCTATATTGTTGTTTCCAGGTCTGAGAAGAATGCTGCTGGTAATTTAATGGGTATTGTGCTAAATTTGTAGATTGCCTTAGGTAGGATGGACATCTTGACAAAGTTGATCCTTCCAATCTTGAGCATGGAATGTTTTTCCATTGTTTGTGTGTCATCTTTGACTTCTTTGAGCAGTGTTTTGTAGTTTTTGTTGTAAAGGTCTTTCACGTCTCTGGTTAGGAAGATGCCAAGGTATTTCTTTTTTTGTGTGGCTATTGTGAATAGGATTGTGCTTTTTATTTGTGTTTCTGTTTGTTTATTGTTGGCATATAGAAATATGACTGTCTTTTGCACATTTATTTTATACCCCGAGACTTTGCCAAAGTCCTTTATTCATGCAAGGAGGTTTTAGACAGATTCTCTTTGAGTTTTCAAGGTACAGAGTCATGTTGTCTGCAAAGAGGGATAACTTGACTTCTTTTTTTACTATTTGGATATCCCTGATCTTCTCTTGTCTGATTGCTCTAGCTAGGACTTCCAAAACTATGTTGAAAAGGAGGGGTGAGCGTGGGTATTCTTGTCTTGTTCTAGTTTTCAGGGGAAATGGTTCCGATTTCTGTCTTTTTAGCAGTGTGCTGGCTGTGGGTTTCTCATAGACAACTCTTACTATTTTGAGGTGTAGTCCATCCATGCATAGATGTTTGAGGATCTTTATTAAGAAGGGGTGCTGGATTTTATCAAAGCTTTTTCAGCATCTAATGATATGACCATGTGGTTTTTGTTTTTACATCTGTTGATGTATTTAATTACATTTATGGTCTTGCGAATATTGAACCAGCCCTGCATCCTGGGGATGAAGCCTACTTTGTAATGGTGAATGATTTTTGAGATGTGTTGTTAGATCCAGTTTGCTAAGATCTTGCTGAGAATTAAGCATCTATGTTCATCAGAGATATTGGCCTGTAGTTCTCTTTCTTTGTTGGATATTTACCCGGTTTGGGTATCAATGTAATGTTAGCTTCATAAAATGATTTGAGGAGAGCTCCATCTTTCTCAGTTGCCTGGAATACTTTCAGTAGGATTGGTATCAGTTCATCCTTGTAAGTTTTGTAGAATTCTGCTGGAAATCCATGTGGTCCAGGGCTTTTTTTTTGTAGGTAGTTTTCTTATGACATAGTCAATTTCCTGGATTGTTATTGGTCTATTTAGGGTCTTGATTTCTTCTGGTTTCAACCTGGGGAGGCTGTGTGATATCAGAAATTCCTTCATTTCCTTTAGGTTTTCAAGTTTGTTTCTTACAAGTGTACATAGTAGTCTCTGATAATCTTTTGTATTTCTTCAGGGTCTGTTGTGACTTGATATTTTGCATTTCTGATTGTGTTTATTTGGGCTTTTCCCCTCTTTTTCTTGGTTAATCTAGCTAGGGGTCTATCAGTCTTGTTTATCCTTTCAAAGAACCAGCTTTTTGTTTCATTGATTTTTTTGTATTATCTTTTGTCTTCTATGTCCTGAATTTGAGCTTTTATTTTGGTGATCTGTATTCTTCTGCTGAAGTTAGGATTTTGGTGGTCTTGCTTTTCCAGCTTCCTTAGGTGATTTGTTTGGGCTCTTAACTTGTGATCTTTCCATTTTATTCATGTGTGTTCATAGAGATGTGAATTTCTCTCTTGGTACTGCTTTCATGGCATCCCTGAAGTTTTAGCAAGATGTTTCTTCATTAACATTTATTTCCAGGTATCTTTTAATCTGTTTTGATTTCCATGTTGACACAGGAATTGTTTAGCATCATGCTGTTTAGTCCATGTCTTTGTGCATTTTGGGGGAGCTCTGTTGGTGTTGATATTTAATTTTATTCCACTGTGGTCTGAGAAGGTGTGTGGCAGTATTTCAATCTTATGGAATTTGCTTATGCTTGACTTATGGCCTAGGATGTGGTTGATCTTAGAGTAGGTTCCATGTGATGATGATTAGAATGTATGTTCTTTGGTTCTAGGGTGAACTGTTCTATAGGTATCAATTAAGTTGATTTGGTTAAGTGTCACATTGAGGTTCTGAATCTCCTGGTTGATTTTTTGTCTTGATGATCTGTCTAAGGTTGTGAGTGGGGTATTTAAGTTCCAGCTATGACAGTGTTAGAGTTAATATTATTTTTAAGTTTATCTAGAAGCTACTTTATGAAAGCTGGTGTTCCTATGTTGGGTGCATATATGTTTAGGATGGCTATTTCTTGTTGATAGATTTAATCTTTTATCACTATGTAGTGACCTTCCATATCTTTTTAAATTTTTGATAGCTTAAAGGGTATTTTGTCTGCTTTTAAGATCACTACTCTTGCTTTCTCTTGTGTTCCAGTCACCTGAAATTTTGCTTCCCATCCTCTTACTTTAAGTCTGTGAGTGTCCTTTCTGGTGAGATGAGTCTCTTGGAGACAACATGTAACAACATATTGTCTCATGATATTTTATCCATTTTGCCATTCTTTGTCTTTTCAGTGGTCCATTTAGTCTATTCACATTCAGGCTAATTATTGAGATGTGAGAGTTTATCCCTATCATGAGGCTTTTATAGAGTTGTTGTTGTTCCTGTTTGTTTGTTGTCTTTCTTTTGATTTCTGGGTTGATTCATGTGTGTTTTCAATCCTTTTCCTGCATTCTTGTGAAGGGTGTTGCTCTTTTTTCCCTTTCTTCTGTGTTTAATACTTTCTTAAGTGTTTCTTGTAGAGCTGATCTAGAGGCAGCATAAACTCTTTCTTTTTTTTTTTGAGTTGGAGTCTCACTCCATCACCCAGGCTGGAATGTGGTGGCACATTCATGGCCACCCCAGCGTTGACCTGCTGGGCTCTGGCGATCCTTCCGCCTCAGCCTTCCAAGTAGCTGGAACTACAGGCATGCGCTACCATGCCAGGCTAATTTTTAAAATTTATTATAGAGAGAATGTCTCACCAAGTTGCCCAGGTTCATCTCGAACCCATGGGCTCAGGCAATTCACTTGCCTCAGCCTCCCAAAGTGCTGGGATTACAGGCTGAGCCACCGAGCCTGGCCTAAACTCTTAGGGATTGAATGTCTGGGAATGATTTTAATTCTCCATCACTGATGAAGCTTAGCTTAGCTGGGTAGGTAATTCTTGGTTGAAATTGTTTATCATTGAGAACTTTGAAGATTAGACTTCAAGCTTTTCTAGCCTGAAGTATTTCTGTAGATAAGTCTGCTGATATTCTAATTGGTTTTCTTGGTAAGTAGTCTGACCTTTTCTCTTGCTGCCTTTAGGACTTTTTCTTTTATACTTACTTTGTGTAGCCAAATTACTGTGTGTTTAAGAGTTGGTCTTCTCATTTTTTGTCTTGCAGGGGTTCTCTGAATCTCTTGTGTTTGAGTGGTCACATCACTGACGAGATGAGGAAAGTTTTCTTGGATAATTTCATGCAATGTTTTTTCAGGATGGTCTCTGTCTCTCTATCTACCTCAGGGATTCCAATTAGTCTTAGGTTTGGCCTCTTGAAATATTTGCTCATCTCTTGGAGGTTTTGTTCTGTCTTTTAAAGCTTCTTTTCTATGTTTTTAACAGTCTGGGGTAGTTCCATAGTTTGGTCCTCAAGCTATGAGATTCTTTCTTCTGCTTGGTTAATTCTGCTTTCCATGCTTATCAGTTTGTTTATTTCATTCACTGTATTCTTTATTGCAGTTATTTCAGTTATCAGCTCCTTCATTCTTTTCTCTTATCTCTCCTCATTTCTATTTATTCTCTCTATTAATATCTTGGTATCTGGATTTTTGGTTTGAGACCAGTCATTTTGGGGCTCTTCATTGTTTGAGTTCCGAAGGCTGTATTCTCAGTGGTTTACCTCCCAGGGGTCTGTGTGAGACTCATAGTCTTCCTTTGGTTTTTCTTCATCTGTGTAGATTTTCCTTCCCCTATTTTTACCTCTTCTTTAATTGTTCACTGATGGGGCGATAGCTTTTACTTTTGTTTGCTGAATCTCTTATTCTTCCTTATGTAGATCCTCTGGCTTGTTCAATTCTGAAGCTGGACTGGGGGTGGGGGGGCTGTACCTTTTGCAGCTTTGAGATTTAATTGAGGGGGGAGCTGTGCTTCAGAAACTATCTGCAGATCCCAGTATCTGCTGACAGGTGTGTGGGCCCCCTGGAACCCACTTCCCACTGCCTTACAGGCTGTCCATACAGTAGGGGTATATGTTTGCCTCCTGAAAGCAAAATGAGATAAGAAAAAGGAAAAGAATGGAAAAATGAAGGAGGAAGACAAGTGGAAGGTGGAGAGAGAGAAGAAGAGGGAAAACAGACAGGCGTACCAACTAACAAATGAACAGAGAGACAACCAAAGACAGAAAAGCTTAAAAAAAAATTACAGACAATCACACAAACACACTGACAAAACTCTCCCTATTGATGTACTCTCCCTCAAAAATATCCATACACCAACAGGAAATCTAAAAAAAAAAAGCATTAAAATAACAGCAACAAAGCAAGTATGAAAATGTAATCGAAAACAGAAAGAAAGAAGAGAAAGAAATCTAAAACAAAAAACAATCAAACAAAAAACAAAAACAAAAAACACAAGTAAGACAAACAAACAAAAAAAACAAAACTCTCTCTGAGGTCGTTCCTGTGACTCCAATTTCCTTTCAGCTCTGGTCTCCAGCCAGCCCTTCCCCTCTGCTCTCAGTGCAAGCTGATAGGGTTGCTCTCAGCATGGGTCAAGTGACCCATGGACTACTGTGGGAGGAGAGTGGGTCAGATCTGGACTCACCTGGTTTGTTGCTGTTGCTGTCAAGTCTCCCACTCGGGTCTGATGTGTCTGTGCCTGTTCCAGCCTGGGGAAGGGGCGTCTGTTTCTCCGAGTTTGATGAAGAGATAACCTCTAGGTCTCAGGTTGGAGGCTGGGCAGAGCTGGGAGGGGCAATGCAAGTCTCTGCCTAGTGCCAGGATAGAGAATATGGTGCCTGTCAGTGTTTCCTCACTGGTGGCAGGGCTTCTTTCCAGCTTTACCCTGCCTTCTCCGTGGGTCCTGGGGACTGTGCCACTCTGCTGTCACAGGTGATGGTGTGGACCAGTGTCAGGTGGTGGGGATCAGCTAGCGGCCTTCTGCTTCCTCTTCTCAGGAGGACCCTGAGAACAGCAGACGATCCTGCACCCCGGGGGCTCCAATCTCAGGGTGCTGGGAGGTTGCAGTCACCTCGGGAGGACAGCCCTGGGTGCATGAACCCGAGTCTCCCCTCAGACAGACTTTCACTCCCCCACTGGCACACACCCGCTCATGCAGAGAGTCTTTATGGACACTGGCTTTTGCAGGGACTCTCACAGTCCAACCTGTTCTGTGGCCGTCTTGCTGGAATCCGCAGTTATGATTTATTACTGCCTCTTTATATTTGTTCACACTTCTCTCAACTGTGAATGGCACCAAGGGTCTCTAAGTGTTTTTGTGCATAAGTTTGGATACAATTTTAACTTTTAAAAATAGATTTGTGTGTATTTTATGACAGCAAGTGATAAAATAGCTAGTATCTACATTCATGACGTTCGCCACTTTTTCTTAAAATTTTCAATGTTTCTAGGTGACGTGGTTCCTCTGTAAGTTTTTTCCAAATTGTCACAAGTCGATCAAAAATGTTCCAATATATTTATTGAAAAAAATCTGCGTAGAAGTGGACCTGTGCTGTTTAAAGCCATGTTGTTCAATGGCCAATTGTTTTAGGATTTCACCTCATAACTTGTTTTCTGAAGAACTTTGTGTGTGTGTGTGTGTGTGTGTGTTTGAAAACCACTGGATTAGATCAGTAAAAGTGATCCATGATGAATGCTTTTCTCAGAAACAAGAGACAAAGTTGTCAAAGAGAACCCATGTTCTTTGCCAAAGTTGAAGGGTGTCACTTCCTTCTTTGATTCAGGTCTTGCTGAAGTGACAAATTGCGGATGGCCCAAAGTGAGGGGTGCCAAATATCATGTGGGACAACTTAAGATAAGCATTATTTATTGCTTATTTCTTGAGTTCAGATAGAACTGGACACCTTATATTTTATTTTCTAAATCTGGCAAGATTTTTATTCTCCAAATCTAATCAATGGTAATTCTTAACAAAATAGAGGATTCTCCAATATAATGATTATGTGCAATTAGAATATACACATTGATCAAAAAAAATCCTCAGACCTTGGCTACGTGCATCATAGTACATTAAACCTTTTACCTGCCATGCAGCCCACCCAGCAGCCAGCATTCCTTCTTTGGAATGTGGAAAGGGACAGGCACTGCCAGGGCTTTTCAATATCAGAAGGGTCTCGCTCTTCCCAAGGACACTGAGGACAAGCAAGTCCAACTTCTGCCATTTAGCCAATTTTTCCAGTTCTTGTTTTTTGTTCTTTTACATAATTCTATCTTTGAAATTTCAAGTTGCAAGCTTTAATGAGAATATCAATAATGTCTTAGAGTACTTCATCAATGTCATGTATTTCTTCCTCTCAAGAAGAGAATTTTAAAAATTATTTTTGTTTGCCACTTTTCCCTTGCAAACCTCAGTTCATTCGTATGTTATCTTGCCAAGCACTAGATTAATGCTGCTAAAATAAGCTTACTTTAGTTATGCATCCTTCTTTCCTCTTACAAATGCCTGTTAGAGAACTGAACTTATCAGAGAACCCCCTGGGTAGTTGCATGGGCTTTTTAGTTGTCTGTTACTTGTATTTCTCATTTAAATCCCATCACAATGAAAACCACTGTAAGAGAGCTTTCTAGACAGTAGAATTACATCCACGTTTTGGACAATCCATTATATGAATATTAATTGCTAATAGCCACTTTTAGGTATGTGCTAAGTGGTGTACACTTATCATCACATTCAGTCCCCATAACCCTTTGAGACAGCTATTGTATTTCCATCTTATGGAAGAGGGAACCCAGACACGGAGAGGCAAAGTATCCTTTCCATGGTCACACAGCTGGAAATCTGTAGAACTGGGATATAGACCCATATCTCTGTCTGATTCCAAAATTATTGATCATGGCTGTTGTGCTATATTCTGCAAACAGGGCTTTGTTGGTCTGGCTTCAGTCAATTATGTGCAATTATAACCTGATAGAGTGTCTGTCCATATCACAGCCACTCTAATAATAAAATAAATTGATTGTATGCTGCCTGCATTGTTGGTTAGAGAAGAGAGCTGTACTCTTCCTGCTATATTTGTTTTTCCAGAAGTGCACTTTTTTCCAGTAACTCTTATTTTTCACCTTGAAGAACCAGCCATCTAATTTGGTACTATCTCGTGTTCCAAATAATTGATTTAAAAAAACCACATATTGTGAAAGTCCGGCGAGGGGGAGGGGGCACTTGTGTTTTTATATTCATGACATTTCTTTCCTCCTGCTGGGTTTAGTTCTCTGAACTCATGGATTTATTAAGTAGAAGCTGGATGTTGGCATTCTTTCCATCCCGGATACCTCATCCTGGAACCTGGTTTCTAACAATGTGTTAATTTTAGAACCATTTTACTTCATTAAAATAATTGGCAAGTTCCCTGAGTTCAACACAATGGGAGTTTACCTATTTTTAACTATCTAAAACTTAATGTTTTGGAGCTTGCTATTTTTACTTAAAAAATAATTCTCCATAAGTTATTTCTGAAAACTGTTCCCTGTAACGGTGGTCTGTTTCACCACTTCCAGTTCATAGTGGAGGAAAAACCAGACCTCAGAGAAGTCAAATGATCTGTAAGTCATTTCCCAATGCCCTGGCCAAGCTTCTTCCTTGGCTGAATGGTAGGCCCTGCTGTCGTCACTCCATCCCTGGCCACAGAAACGATTCAACTCCACAATGTCTGTAACTCTCAGCCCTGCATTCCACTTTTAGCCAGTCATTGTTTTTTGCAGCGTGAAGGACATAATCACTGCAACTCAGGGCTGTGGCCAGACTCTCTCTCTCTCTCTGGGATGTGCCCCTCATCAAAAGCTTGTTCAACTGTCGACTTGGCTTGCCTCTGCTTCTCTCATCACCCACTCTATTTTGGGATGTCTGGAAGGAGCCCGTGTCATCTTTTTTTTTCACCATCGGACAGCGGCAGTACTCCTGTTCTCTCTCCCCGAATTCCCAGCACCCCCGCATCTGGATGACTCCTTTGACCCCTTCACCATTCCTCCGGCTGGTGTGACTTCTTTGAAAGGCCTCTGGTTTCTCTGTGAGGGGTGAACAGCCCAAAAGGGAGGTGCAGCTTCCCTGAAGAGGCAGGTGAGGCTCATTGACATTCTAGCAGTCAATTGTCCTTCAGCTGATATTGCAGGAGAATAAGAGGCACCGTCTACAGAAAGTCCGAGTTGCAGTGCAAGTGTGATGTCTGGGAGGGGCAAGCCCGTGCTTGAACATGGGCTCAGTCTTGGGCCCTCTTCTCTGTCTGCCCTCACCTCTTGTCCTCTGACCACCTCTGTTCAGACAACCCAGGCCTCTCTTCTGAACTCCACACCCTGCGTGCAGTTGGCTGCAGGACATCCCACCCAGATTTGTAAAAGGCTGACCTAACTGGACACAAATCCCAGACTCTTGGCCGTCCTCTCCAAACTTGCTCTTGGCGCATTCTCCTCTTCCTTAGTAAATGTCCGCTTTAATCGTTCCGTTACTCAGGCGGAGATCCTAGGCCTCATCTGTCGCTCGGTTCTTTTTCTCACAGCTCTCATCCAATCAGTCCTCAAATCCTGTCGGAGAGCCTTCACAATATGTTCCGAACCTGACCGCTCTTCCCCTCCCGCCTATCATCCTAGTCCAAACTGCCTGTCTCCTAGATTGTGGCAATGGCTTCCTCCTTGCCTCTGTCCTTGCTCTCTCAGTCTCTTCTCCCCAAGCTAACCAGAGTGACATTTTAAAAACATATTGTCATGGTTCTCCTCTGAGGAAAATCCTTCAATGATTTCTTATCTCCCTCAATATAAAATCCCCAAATCTAATGATCTGGCCTCCCCTTCCGAATCTATTCTCACCTCCAGCCACTCTTTTCTTTTTCCCCCTCCAGTCTGGCCAGAATGGCCTCCTCACCTTGAACACGCCAAGTACATGCCTGCTCTGGTTCATGCATCTGCCTAGAATAGTCTTACCCTAAAGACCCATCGGATTCCCTCTCTCTGTTTATATCTGCTCAAATGTCACCTCATTAGAAAGCTTCCCCTGACCCAGATAGACTAGTACCCCCATCTGAGAGCAGGCTCTTTTCTGTTTTTGTTTATTCTGTATCCTCATTACCTAGAACAGAGTTATTACCTGGTATAAGAAAACACTCAGAAAATATTTGAATCAGTAAACATGAATGAATTCATTAGTCTCGGGCAAGAAAAAAGTTTTGCTGTTGTTGTTTTTCCCTGAATGTCCCTGATTTAATTATGACTCCGACACCACCCTGATTAGCCTCTTGTATGACGATGGGCAGATCCCATATCCTGATTTCTGCATCTATAAAATTCAGAGTTGGACCAGGTCGTGTGTAGGGCAAGTTGGCTGCATTTCTCTGGGGTCGTAAAGTGGACTATCTCCCAAGGTCCAACAACAGCATGTGGGGATTAGGGTCTCCTTTATAGCTCTATACTTGTGTCTAAAGTGATAGAGACAACCTTTTATTCCATATGTTCTATGCACTTTGTGAATTCTCTTTTCTTCTCATCATTAAGCATCACTTTAGGTGCGTGTGCTATTGTGACACCCAGTGTGCAGTAGCAGTTGTGAGATATGCCACCGGACACCAGTTGATAGTAACATAACATTTGCATTTACAGTACATTTACATTGAAAAATCAAGGTGAATTCAAGATTATCTATAAAATAATCTGACCTCACTCATCTGCATTCTGCTCTGTTTTCTTGATGGGAGTGGAATGAGGGAGCATGACAAATTATGCATGACCCAGTGATTGCATTTGGGGAATGTCTTGCATATGAATGGCATTGGTTTTATGTGTTGTGGAGAGAAAACGAGTGGTTTAGAACCACTAGTGTTGTGATGCTTGGGATCTAGAGGTAAGAAGTGTGGTCTCTGCCTTCACAGAGTTTATGGACTAGATTCAAAGATGGTACAGGTTGAGCACCCCAAATCTGAAAACCTAAAATCTGAAACACTTTTGGTCCCAAGCACTCTGGATAAGGGATATGCAACCTGTACTGTGAAAAGGTGTGTGAGAACACAAAACGTTCATCTGTGTGAGTGCCAGATGCATGGTGCAGTTTGTGCCAGAGCTTTGGCGGGGGGGATCCTTATGGGCTGAGATTGGGAGTTTGGTTTATGAAAGCGGGGAGACTTTAGCTGTGTCATGGGGAGGTCTCTTCCCTTCCCGAGAAGCCAATTCACAGATACTTTCTCCTTCCTTCTTCCTTTGGCCTACGATGGTAAGAGCATGGTTGGCCCCAAACAGCAGTTTCTGCACCATTTCTTGTGGTTCCCCCCACATCCATCGGAAACAAGACCTCTTTGAATTATGCTAGTTCAGATGGGCCCTCTGTTCCCTGTTGGGATCCTATAATACAGTTGTGTCACAAATTTTCCTTTTAATGGGAAAGATGAGATCAACAGATCATGACTATTTTTCTTTAGTAAAACGTGCTGGAGAAGGTCGCTCCACCTTTCATAGAAAGATAAACTTGATGACTACGCCAAAGGAGAATGAATACCATTTCTAAATCTCCAACCTTCTGCTTCCAGTCCCTTGACTGTGGGGTCCTGCTTACTTGTCCTTGTGGATACATATGATACCTTGCATGGATCAAGGAGGAACTTGTCCTTGGTATCCTAGGTAAGTAGATTGACAATATAACTTATTTTCCAAAGTGGAACACTTTTGAGAGTGCTAGCATGCACTATGAGTAGTGATTCAGGGACAACAGGCATAAACCAGGATTGTTGGAGGCAAATATGACTTAATGGTCACTCTATGGATAAAGTAAAGGGATGTTGTGATTGGTTTTCATTAGTCTGAGCCCATAATTCTGCCCCAGAGAAAGCAAAGAGCACCCCTTCTGTTTGCTGGGCCTACTCTCTCATCTATAGGGGCTCTGTTCTGGGCTGGCAGGGCAAACAAAACAAAAACAAAAGCACCCTTGTCATTGTCTATTCCAACCACTGAGCGAAGAAGGCCAGCTCCAGGGCTCCGGACCGTTTGGTTGATTGAAGATTCTTACTGCTAGGCAGAGGCTGGGGGACAATACGGGTAATATCTGTGTTCCTCCTAGCGTTGCCTTTGATAGGTAATTAAGGTCACAGGAAACTCTTTGAGAGGTCTGTCTCTCGGAGTCTTCAAATTCTATCTCATTGTGATCAAAAGAATTGAAGCACGGTCCCGTCCAAGGAAGAGAGTGACTCTAAGTCTGGCAGACTCACTCTAGATGAGAAAGATGCAGACCCTCAGAGAGGAAGGGCAGGAGCACTTCAGTCAGGACCCGTCTTGAGAGCAGAGGCCTCACATCAGGGTGCCAACCGCTAGACAAAGCAAGTTAAAGACCAGCGCCACGTCACCAGTGCACGCGTGTGTTTGCAGGGCGAGGCTTATTTAGAGGGATTCATTTTCTTTATAAACCTTTCATCAACTAAAAGCATGAAGAGATGCTTCAAAGCATCAGACCTCCCCAGCAGCCAGATGTGTGCATAGAAGCTGCCACTCCTCATTTGGCTTTGTGCCGTCAACTCAGGTGCAGTCTTTGGAATCATCTAGCCAATTACTACGCTGGTACGCTCTCCTCCTCTCCAGGGATTTCCCTTTAGATTTGCTAATAGAAACATTTTGTTTTCCCTAGAAGAACAGTTTGGTTATTCCTTTGGGCAACCATCTTTTATAATCTGTGCCAGAATTTGGATTTATTTCCACAGCTTGGGCCTATCCTTTTCTCCTCCATTGTCTTAGTACTGTATGTTCTTGCTAGTTATTTGCGGGGAGCATGTTACATCACGCTCTCTCACTTGGTGATCATCGTTTTCTGTTTTTGAAAACAAAGGTGTTTCTTGCAGTGGAAAATTCTTCACGTGCGCTCATAGATTTGTGTACGTCGTATTTTAATTTTGTGAAAGAGCAGGGAGCTATTGTGGTTTGTTGGGAAACCTTTTCCAGAATTGAGTGATATTCTTTTGACACCAAATCAGAAGCTTCTAGCATTTGGGGCCTATTTATTATTTATTATGACTCAGATTGACACTTAGTTGAGTTGGAATTTCAAGTATGCAACGTAGCTAATGGCTAATTCCCACAGTCATAAATTATGCCTACAAACTCTGATAGCTGCCATAAGGTGAACGTCTGTGGTTGAGATTTTAGGCTGAGTGGTCTGGCTCTTCTTAAGTATGGATGACTTAGAGACATTGGGTAGGTGCACACATGCTTTCAATGCAATTATGCAGTATCTGTGAGGCTTAAGTATGTACATAGTACAAGAACCAAGACTAAAATGAACACAAACACCTATGTATAAATTGGCATCTCTTTGGTTTTCTCTGAACCTACTTTTAAAAAAAGTCTTAAAAGTGGATTGCCTGAGCCCACGGGTTTGAGACCAACCCAGGCAATTGGCGAGACCTCATCTCTACAATAAATCAAAAATTAGCCGGGCATGGTAGTGCACACCTGTAGTTCCGGCTACTTGAAAAGCTAAGGCAGAAGGATCGCCAGCGTCCAGCTGGTCAACGCTGGGGTGACCGTGAGTGTGCCACTGCACTCCAGCCTGGTCCACGGAGTGAGACGCCAACTCAAAAAAAAAAAAAAGAAAAATAAAAAAATCAGTCTCTTCCTAGATGTAGAGAGACTTTTCAGGCTGCCTTGATTTTTAAATATCTGCACTTCTGGATCCTTCACTGAAATGCTTCTGCTGCCGCACCTCTGACTCGCTCCCTGTTCTTATCCAATGAAAGCATTCGTTTGCCTCCTTAAACCTTCTAATGTGTTCAGAAGTGCAGTGACGGCTAGTTATTCTTTCCTGGTTGGAATAAAAAAGCCTCCCTGTGTACTCTTTCTCAGCTCAAGCAATAAGGAGAACTCAAAGAACTTACCTGGCTATTCACTCAGGAAGATCTTTCACTAGTTAGGAAATGTCTCCTTTGGCCATTGTATTTGTCTTCTTCTCTCCTAGATTTAGGAACTTCTGTGGTTTCTATGAAAGAGGTGGCAGTGGCATTCAAAAGGAAGATCAGGAGTTCATGAGATTGCTACAAGAGTGAGAACCTTGATGCTCCATGTGAGTACTCTCACCTACTTCTTTGTTCATTCATTAATTCATGTGTTCATTCATTCTTCAAACATTTATGGTGTGCCTGAAAAATGTTAAACTCTGTGCTCAGTGACAGAGAAATCGAGATGAATGCCACGATCTCTTTTTCGCTGGTAATATAATAGTATATCCAGAAAATCCAGGAGACACCAATAAAATGTATGAGAATTAATACAGTTTTGGAAAGATGACCGGATCAGTAATAACTTAAAAAATAAAAAACTTTTTTTCTATACTACAGATGGAAGTGGGAAAAGTATTTCATTCAAAATATTGACATTAAATTACAAAATATTTTTTGAAATGATAAAATACTTAGAAATAAATTTAGCAAGAAAAGTGAAGGACATATGTGAGAAAATATGAAATAAAGCTGAGCAAATAGAAGGGCATACCACATTCTTAGAAAGGGAGACATATCATAAGAGTGTCAGGTCACTTAAAATTATTATATAAGTTCAGTATAATGCTAATAGATTCTCAAACCATTTTTAATTGAATAAAATTATCTCAAATTTCACATAGGAAAGAAAATGCCTCAAAATAATAATAAAAGTATCCAAAAGATAGTTAGCAGATATTTTTCTTATTGGATATCAGTATACTCAACAAAGCTACAGTAATAAAAACCAAATGCTATTGGCATAGAATACAGACATCAGTAGAGTAGGATATAGGATCAAGAATCTATCTCAGCATATATGAAAATTAGCATATGATAAAGGTGGTACTTCAATGCAGTGGGATATGAATGGCGGAATGATATTTAGTTAATAATAATATAATATAATATAATATCCTTCTAGAAGAAAATGAAGAGGGATCCTATTACACAAAATATGCAAATATAAATTCCAGCTGGTCTGAAGATTTAAATGTAAACAATAAATATTTTAGAAGAAAATATAAGGTATTATATGTAACCGATTGTGGATATTAAACTAGTTATAAATGAACATTTATTGAGAATGAAAAAAGAATTACAATCAATGACAAATTTGGAAAAGCTGACAAATACCACAAATATTAAAAATGCATTCTTTTAGGCCAGGTGTGGTGGCTCATGCCTGTAATCCCAGGACTTTGAGAGGCCAAGGTGAGAGGATTGCCTGAGACCAGGAGTTTGAGACTAGCCTGGGCAACATGGTGAGACCCTGTCTCTACAATAAATTAAAAAATTAGCTGAGCCTGGTGGCATGTGCCTGTAGTCCCAACTACTTGGAAGACTGAGGCGGAAGGATCGCCTGAGCCCAGCCAGTTGAGGCTATGGTAGCTGTGATCGTACCACTGTATCCAGTCTGGACGACAGACCGAGACTCTGACTCAAAAAAATTTTTTTTTAAATTTTAATAATTTATTTTCTAAAAAGACTTAGCTATGAATAACTTATAAACTTAGATGGAAAAAAATTTTTTTGTTTTCATTAATTTCAAACTGAAATTTGCCGTTTTCTTTGTTTATGAATATAGGCTACACATTGCATTAATATTAACAATATCTCACTTACCAATAGAAATCACAAAAATATTCATGTTGCATTATAGGAGGCTATAGATATCTCAAAATATTTATATTTATTCAACTTTGAAAATATAGTAGTTATTAAATCTGCTGCTAGATATTGTTGTTTAATGCACTGATAAACAAATTAGCTTTTTTAGAAAATTGAAAATTTAATTTTAAAAGAGTTGGTTTTCTTTGAACCATCAAGAGAGTATAGAGATAACTCACAGAATGGGAGAAGATGTTTGCAAGCTATGCATTCAACAAAGGCCAAACATCCAAAATCTGTAAGGAACTCAAATAAATCGACAGAAAAAGCCAAATAACCTCATTAAAAAGTGGGCAGAGGACACAAACAGACACTTCTCAAAAGAAGACAAATAAACAGACAACAAACATATGAAAAAAGGCTCAGTCTCACTAATCACCAGAGAAATGCAAGTCAAAACTAAAATGAGATACCATCTCATACCAATCAGGATGGCTATTATTAAAAAGTCAGAAAACAACAGGTGTTGATGAGGCAAGGCCGTGGAGAAAAGGAACCACTTGTACACTATTGATAGAATGTAAGCTAGTTCAACGTTTGTGGAAAGCAAAGGACTAAATTCCTCAAAGAATGAAGGATAGAGCTACCACTGGACCTAGCGATCCCACTTCCGGGTATATACCCAAAGGAACCTAAGTCGTTCTACGAAAGAGATTCCCGCACTCATATGTTTATTGCAGCACTCTTCACAACAGCAAGGATATGGAAGCAACTCAGTGCCCATTGACAGTGGACTGGGTAAAGAAAATGTGGTACATATACACCATGGAATATTACACAGCCATAAAGAAGAACAAAATCATGTCTTTGCAGCAACATGGATGCAGCCGGAGACCATCATTCTAAGTGAATTATCGCAGAAACGAAAAGCTGAATCTCTCCTGTTCGCGCTCATAAGTGAGCACTAAACTTTGTGCGTACACAGGCACACTGGGAACACCAGACACTAGGGTATACTAAAGGAGAGAGGGAAGGAGGGAGGATAAGGGACACAAAACCACCCACTGGGTACCATG